>PVKH010011364.1:0-16971 GCA_004027955.1 Chaetophractus vellerosus
CACCCACCCACCCCCTCGGGCAGTCACATCTCACACAGGCACTCCCCTCCTCTCCCCAACACAGCCCCACACGCAGCCGCTGCCTGCTCCGAGTCAGTCACGCAGTCAGTCACTCGCACCAGGCACTGTCAACCAGACAACCATCGAATCGCACGCTGCCCACACCCCCACACGTGCGCACCGGAATGCCAAACCCTGCGCGCCTTCCCGGAATCGGGTACAATCGCAGCCAATAAATAACCCGCCCGAGATTCCTCCTCAGAACCTAGCCGGAAGTGCACAAACACTGGCGGCAAGTTCCGCCGGAAGGGACACGTCCTCCCGCCGCAACACCCCCCGGGAAGTGAAGTTCGGGACAGGCGCCAGCGGCGCGTCCAGCCTGGGACGCAAGACTGCCAGGCGCGGTTCCTCCCCGGGCCTGGAGGCCGCTGCCCTCTGATTCGAATCGGTGCCTCCTAAACTTCCCGGTCCGGAATCAAGCCGTCTAGAAGCCTTTCAGCACCAAGTCGGCGACCCGGAGGTACAGGCCGCCCCTCTGAGGCGACCCGCGCCGCGGAGTCCTCTGGGAGTCGTCGCCGCGTTCGTAGTGCGCAGGCGCAGCTGTCAATCTAGAAAGCTGAGAACTTTCCGGGTCCTAATCCACGGCGCTGCCGCCAAAGGTGGGTGGGGTCATGGGGGGCGTGAGTGCGCAAGCGCATTGGGCACAGGCGCCAATGCGGCGAGAAGCGTGATCGCTGGCGGGTGGGCGGGGCCTAGTTGAGACGGTGGCGGTGCCCGGGGGTGGGGGCGTGGGCGGGGTTTGGGTTTTCCCTAACTCCCAGCATGTCGCAGCGCACTGTGGGTTGTAGCTTTCTGAATTTGTGTGCCTGTGTGTGTATAAACTTGGCGGGTCAGCTCCTATAGCTGGTTAGTATACCTGGGAGCCTGGAACTGGGAATGGTATTGGATGACTGACTGACGGGATGACCGCCACAAAGGAGGACCTTGCACGGGCGCATCGCTCTCCGCCTTCCACGCACACTGGACGCTTGGCTGCTCCTTGAACTGCCACCCTCTTCCTGGAGAGCCTTCCTCTGTCAACCCCATCCAAGCGATCGCTCCTTGATGTCACCTTGCTGTATTTCATGTCTGCCGGTTAATTTACGGTAAGCAGGGCTTTTTACAATAGAAGGGCCCGCCCAGTCTGGCGCCACAAAGGAGAAACACTTCTCAGTGCACAAGCAAGGAACTGGGGGAATCGTCCCCAAACCAGTTCCCTGTGAGGGTGAGTTGAGGTTTTTATGAAGGGAAGAAAGAAGAAAAACAAGTGGAGGCTACATGGCAGTTTTGCCAGATCAGCAAAGACATAGGATTTCTTGGAGGGATTTGTAATGAGGATACACTCCTTAATTGTTTTTCCTCAAGCATGTCAAACGTATTCTTGCTATCCCAGTTTTGGTGGTTAATCAGTCAAAACTCAGCTTCATGACTCCCTTCTCTGCTGACCACTCAGGGATGTCCAGCTTTCGTTTTTCCAGGAGGGAGTCACTGATTTACATAGCCATAGGGTGCCCTCAACACCATCTCCTCTGGTCTTGCAACGGAATGTTAACTTATTCCTGAAAGCAGAACCTTAAAGGGTCTGGTTAATGTCTTAAGTACAAGGAGCAAACAAGCTACTGAGATTTGATTAATAGCCAGCTCAGCTAGTTCTGGGAAAGGGTACTAGAAAGTTCACAGTTGCTGAGGTGGGGACATTTCTTTTAATAATCACATTTTTCTAGCTATCAGTTATCACTGGTATAATTTTCCTTCCCCTCCCCGCCACATACACACTTTTTTGTCTCTCCCTGCTAGAATGAGAGTTCCATGAAGGCACTCACCTTGTCAGCCCTGTGCAGGGTTATATTCCTAGTGTCTAAAGCATTGTCTGGCACATAGTAGGTGTTCAGTGAAAAACATTACTTAGTTTACAGAAGCAGTTTTGTCATTATACACAGTTACTGATTTACTGTGTAAAAGTAAGTCACTGTCCAGACACAGCCAGTGACTGAAGGTCACACAGTCACATTTAGAATCTGGCTTCCCTGGATCCAGTTTGCCTTAGACTTCATGGTCTCCATAATGAGGATGAGACATATCTGTGAAGAATCCTTCTCTAAGGAACTACAAATCATATCTTAGTGTTTGTGATATTTTGTGGGTGGTTTGAGTTGTGTAAAAATGATACTGATAGTTCCAGTTCCAATTCTGACATGTAGATCTTGAAAATCACTTCCATCCTCACCACCACAACAAAAAACATTGAGTAAACCAAAATATCAACAACTTTTCTTACATCATCAGAAATTGAGGTCACAGGGCAAAGCACCACATTGAAATCTGGAGAGAGAGGCAAAAACGGAATCATAGCTGAGATCAACTTACATGAAGCTGAAGCCACTGGGCCCAGTAACTCTTAAGAACACTTAAATGGTGATTTTGGATAATTGCAGGAGGTTGAATGTGGACTATCTTGACAGTTAAAACTCCTGGGGGCCTAGTCTTAGGGAGTTCCCATATTTCTATGGATTTTACCTTCAACAACCCCATCAGGTTCTCATGGTGAAGGTTAGAGAAAACTCCCCTCATGCTTTGGGCAGGAGGAGGGAAAGGTAACCATTTTGAAATAGGACCCGAGCATTTTCCATAACAAAGGTCTGCCCTCCAAGAAATGATGGTTGGAAAATGTGCTTATTAAAATTTCTTCACTTAAGCAGCTCTGAAAATTCTAAAACTAATTGAGCTGGTTTTCTGTTAATCTAATTTTGTAAGTTTACTCTTTGTACTTAGTTCCCTTAAGGATATTAACCAGACCTGTTGCTTACAGGAATAAGATAACATCTCAAAGCAAAACCAGACAGAATGGTGTCAGGAGCACCTTATGACCCAGTAAACCTGTAGCTTTTCTCAGAGACAAAAAACTTGATATCCTTGAGTGGTTGGCTGAGAAAGGAGCTATGAAGACCTTGCACCTGCACAATATCTAAACTGTGGTTTATTAGCTGCTGAAACCAAGGACAAGTTCAGACAACACAGGACTGACAAATTGCATGTACCCTCTTCACAAGATCCCTGGATGATCTAACGTCATCACTTTTTTTTTTTTTTTTTTACTTGTTTTTCTTCTCCCCTACTCCTCTCCTTTTGCCTATAAAAACCCTAGCTACCACCCTCACTTTGAACTGGTTTGGGGAAGATTCCCCCAGTTCCTTGTGTGCACTCACAATAATCTCTTTCTCACTGAGAGACATGTTTCTCCTTTGTGGTGCCAGATCTGGCAAGCCCTTCTACTGGAAATAGCTATGCTCATTAATAGAAACTCTACTTATCAGACTCAGATTTGATCTTGAGGAGGGGCAGTTGGCACTCATTCAAGCCTCAGATGACCACAGCATGGGCCAACACCTTGATTGCAGCCAGAGGCACCCAGCTAAGCCATGCCTGGATTCCTTAACCAACAAAACCTGTGCAATAAATGTTTAAGCCATTAGGTTTCGGAGTAATTTGCTACATAACAAATAACTAACAGACCATCACAGCTCATACTCCCTCCCTCAGAGAGTTAACAGAAGGAGACTCATCAAAGGTACCTTATTAATTAGGATTACAAGGGCCACTTTAGTTAATCCCAAATGTCATTACCTTTGCATAGCAGGGCTTCCTCACTTAAATGATCCATTGCCCATGTTTCGGTTGGCTGGCAGCTTTCCTCCAAATAATGGTTTAGGGACCCAGAGTTTTTCCCCATCTTGCAGCTTTGCCATTCCTTATGATTAGAAATCTTCTTCCAGCTGGACAGAACACTCTTTTCTTAATAACTGGGTCCTGAGTGACACATATCATTTCTATTCTCACTCCATTAAAGGAAATTAGTCTATTAGCCACAAATGGAGGCCAGGTGGCTGGGAAATGTAGTTCATGGCTGGGAAGCCACACCCCAGAATCCATTTCAAACAACAGGAAAGGAAGCACAAGCTTTTCTTGGTCTTCTAGTCATATCATACATATCATTAACAAATACCATATCCAGAAACTGGGAAAATGACCACAGTTTGGGCTCGTTGTCACACTGCACCTGCTATAAATTACATTTGGATAAGAATTCCCCCTAAGTCCTCACTCCGCATAAGGGTAAGTCTTTTAGGAATTCCACTGGGAAATGTTCATAGTGATTTGATCAGTCATTCAAGAGGTCCCAGTCAGCTCTCCATTGACTTGAGTCGATTCAATACTTGGTTGTCATGCCATGCAGTGCTTTTTGTTTGTTTTTTGTTTTGGAGGTACCAGGGATCAAATCCAGGACCTCATATGTGTGAAACAGGCGCTCAACCAGCAAGCGACACCCGCTCCCATGGAATGTTTTTAACTAAAACTAGATCCTAGTGGGGACTCAACTCCTGGGATCTATTACAGTGGAAATATCATATTATATTGTTGAGTTCTGAGGCTTATTATGACCATGCTCACTTTTTCAATGAGTAACTGCTGACCTGAAATTCAGCTACTACACGAGGTAGTTCACCACAGAAATCCAATACCCCTTCCAAGTGCAATCACACTCATGAGACTCTCTAGTAACTAAAGGGGGAGCCATAAAGAAATTTTTATGCTGGTGGTTCTTTCCTAACAAAAGATTATGAAAAGGCTACAGGGTGTTGGGGACTTTTCAAAAAACAAGTGAGGGGGAACTGGCTGTGGTTCAATTGGTTGGGCTCTGGTTTACCACATGGGTTCGGTTCCCGGGGCCTCCTGGTGAAGGCAAGCCACTGCGTGGTGAGCTGACGCAGCAGGGCGAAACAAGCAGACACAGAAAAACGCAAAGCAAATGAACACAGCGAACACAAGTAGCAAGGGGGGGATATATAAATAAATAAAAATAAATCTTTAAAAAAAAACAAGTGAGGGACATGGACATAAATAATCCAATCCAGCATTATAAGGTCTTGAATTCTTTCAAGTTCCTTCTGTTATGCAAAGCAATTTCTAATCCTCACATTTCCAAAAATGTTCCCTAGAATTTTGATGGTATAATTAGTGAAAGATATTAATTTCTGGGTGAATTAATTTCCTCCCTGTCTTTCTGTATTTCCAACTCTGGGTCATATTAAATTCAGATTTTGGTTACCAGCCAAGCAATAATGGTGGGGCTAGGAGAACAAGGATAACAGTTTTATGCCACAAGGCAATTGCAGCAGGTTTGTTGAGGTTTGAGAAGGAGAGTCAAAGTTTTCTAAGATCCTTGAATCCTTCCTAATAGTCCCATTCCAATAACATGGATTCAGATCTTTCCCAAATGACCTAAATGTCACTTGAGATGACAAGGTTGGGAATTCAGTAAGTATCATAGCTCAGCAACTCACTGGATCTACCACTGTACTTGGTTTTCAGCAATTGAAGCAGCAAGATTCTTCTGAATGAATATTCACAAAATGGTGCTAGATCCAATTTCTTGCTTAAGGCCAAAATTTTAAGTGGCCTTTTACTTTGAATTATCCAATTTCATTACAGACCAGCAGCACGCATACTTGTAGACCCAGCATTCCTCATCACCTTTCAGTTAGTTTGTGAGCTTTATGTGCAATGGGCTTATGATCCGGCTATACCATGATTAACCTTTCCTAGTACAAAATATAAGGAGTTTCTCTGTCTTGATTTATCTCACTCAAAAACCAATCCTTAAAACTCTGCTTCTCTATGACCTGATAATCATTCTCAACTATTGATTTCTGTATTGGCTAGCTTTGAGAATGAAAGAACCTGAGTATAACTTAAATTTAGAGGTTAAATACAGGAATACCAGGTAGCTCACAGATTTAAAGAACCAAACAAAATTAGTATGTGACAAAACAGAAACCATTACAATGGATCACAGCCATAGTTAGAGGTGCAGAAATGTTTAGCTTGCTGCCAAAGGATGACTCAATTCCAACTGCTTCCTGACCAAGACAGATATTCCATATACTTAAAGCTGGTAAAACAAGGGCCCCCAACCTATCAAAATAGATACTAATGGAAAGAAAACAACTATTATAGCCATAAATGTTCTTAGAACTAAATATTGGCCCTGCTCTTGTCCCTGTGTCTCCAATCAAAATATAAAGAAAATGTGATCAACTTAACTCGGGATATGTATGCCTGGCAGTTCACCGGAACAAGAAGGAAGGAAATGGAAGGAAAGTGCTTAAAAAGAGCTAGGAAAAGTAGGTGTACTTAAGACTAAAACCAATTTCAACATACATATTAAATATTAATTTTAACTTTACAACTACAAAATGACTTTACACATAAAGTTCTGTAAATCAATTATTTCATTTATTGTGGACAATTTTCAATGGACGTATACATAGAGTATAACCTCTTTCTACTAACTGCGCAATACAGTATCAAATAGCCACAATTTAATCAATCTACTCAAAAGGACACTGCAATCCTTTTATCACTATTAAAACAATTCTGCAATAAATATTATTTACATCTGTATGCTTTAATGGAATGAATTCATAGATCTAGAATTAATGTTTCAAAAGGAATGCACATTTATAATGGCATGCTACATTGCCAAAAAGGTAGGAGAAAAATGATAAACATATGATAACGATGAACAATTATGTTTTCCTATACTGATACTACTACTGGGTGTTATCCAGATTCTTTATTTTAATCAACCCAACAGCCAAGAATATTTGTTTAAATTTGCATTTTTCTAATTAATGAGGTAAAGAACTTAACAAATTTTCTTTATTCATTATATTCAACTGTGAGATACTTGTTTGTATGCACTGCCAATTTTTTTCCTTCTGCTTTGCAGGCCTCATAGTTCTTAGTTCGTGACATATCCTTTCTTATATATATGTTGAACACATTTTATGTCAATTATGTTTTAACTTTTTGGTGCCTTTCACTTACACAGAAGTTTTAAATTTTTACATAGACCAACTCACTCTCTTCTTTTATGGCTTCTAGGATTCCATACCATAGAATTATATTATATTGTATTACAGATTTCTCTATAAGATGTGAAGTGTGCATCCTGCCTTTTTCTGAGGTGGGGAGAGGAAGAAGTGGATAACCAATTGTCAAAACAGCATTTCCCCAATATTAAATATCAGTTATATGTCAAAATCTCTAATGCAAAGAAATCTATTTAAAAGTTCCTTCCTATTCTTTTTTAATTACCCTTCCTTCTGTTCTTTCAAATAAAGTTATCATGGTAAACATATCCTATTGGAATTCTGTTTGGAACTATAATTTACAAACATTTAAATAGTATTGTTTCATCTAGGAAGATGTAATATTTCTCCTTTCATTCACATATTTTCTATTTTAGAATATAAATTATGTCCTTTGCACTTGTATTCCTAAATAAATTGCTTTTTAGTTTCTTTTCTGTTTTTGATGGCAGAGTTGTCTTACATAGAAAGAATTAGGACATTTGTATATTTTTCTCTGCTCAAGAGCAGGGGTCAGCAAACATTTTCTATAAAAGGACAGAAAGTAAATATTTGAGGCTTTGTGGGCCATATGGGTTCTGTTGCAGCTACGCAACTCTGCCACTGTACTGTGAAAGCAGCCATAGACAATATATAAACAGGAGTGTGACTTGACCCAATAAAACTTTATTTACAGAAACAGGTAGCACACTGGGTTTGGCTCATGAGTTATACTTTGCTGACTTCTGCTCTACAACACAGTACAGCAAACATTTTCCAAAAAGGGCCAGACAGTAAATATTTTTGGCTTTGCAGGTCATAGGGTCTCTGTCACAACTATTCAACTCTGATGTTGCAAATATGGAAATGAATCTGGCTAAGTTCCATTCAAATTTTATTTATGGAAGCAAATATTTGACTTTCATATTTTTTTATTATTAATTTTTAGGAGGTACCAGTGATTGAATCCAGAAACTCATACATGGGAAGCAGGCACTCAAGCACTGAGCTACATCCGCTCCTGAATGAGAACTGGTTTTTTCGTTTCTTTGTTTTTAGGAGGTACCAGGTAATCAAACCCAGGACCGCGTAAATGGGAAGGAGGTGCTCAACCACTTGAGCTACATCTACTCCCCTTCATATAATTTTCACATAGACAAAGTATTATTCTTATTTTCCCTTTCTCCATACATTTAAAAATGTAAAAAAGTCCTTACCCTGTGGGCTATACAAAACAGCCAGCAGGACGTAGGCCACAAAACTTAGTTTGCTGACTGCTACTGTAGGTTGGTTTATCTCAGTTAGAGTGGTTCCTTGAAAAATTAGAAGAGCTCATTCACAAACCCAGATGACTTTAAATAGACCATATCTCCACAAGTTTGCTAATTCTTAGTATCATGTCAGTAATTTTAACTTTATGCATATAAATCTTGCATTTTTCTGAGTTCTTTTGTTCCAAGAGGCCTACTCATCCATCTTCTCTAGACACTTTCTACGACTGTTATCAGGTGTACAGGAAAGTTGAATTTTCTCACCAAGGTCACATTACCTTTCATTCATTAAGATAGGATGGAAAGTCACAATACTCCGCATTATATAATCAAATTTTAAATCCACATTGGCCAAACCTCATGCCACATCTTGAGAACTCCTGTTTCTGTTCTAAAATCTGGGTCCTAGACCTGTTCTATTGCATCATTTTTATTCAGAACTTATTATGGTAACTCTTCCACATCCAAAAATGTTTTGAAACAGCTATTATTGTACACTTACCATAAACCAGGCACTGTGCTAGACACATCTCATGCATTAACCAATTTAAATGACCTCAACATAAGTTAAAATGAGCAAAGAAAAATTATGTTTACACTGGCTTCAATGTGAAGAATAAACTTTTAAGGAACAAAAGAAAACAAAAGGGCAGGGAGACCAGTTTTTACACTATTGGAGTAAGTCTAAATGATATGATGATGGTTCCAGGCTATGGTGATGTGAGTGAGGATGGAGTCCAGAGAAATTTAGGAAACAGATCCACAGGACTCGATGAGGAAGGTAAAGAGGGGTGTGCTGGTGACCCCCCAGTATGAATTCTCTGATGATTAGCAAAGTGTGCAGTCTGCCTAAAGACCTTTTTGCTTTTCTTATAGTTATAGGATCTCTCTCCAGTATGAACTCTTTTATGTTGATTAAGGTGTCCAATTTGAATGAAGGTTTTTCTACATTCTTTACATTCATATGGTTTCTTTCCAGAATGAATTCTCTGATGTACACTAAGGGACTGACGATGGCTAAAAGCTTTACCACATGCACTACATTCATAAGGTTTCTCTCCAGTATGACTTCTGCGATGACAAATAAGTGAAGATTTTGTCTTGAATGCCTTCCCACATTCAATACATTCATAAGGTCTCTGGCCAGTGTGAAGTCTCTGATGTTGAGTGCAGGATGAATTATCACCAAAAGCCTTCCCACATTCAATACATTTATAGGGTTTCTCTCCAGTATGAACTCTCTGATGTTGAATGAGGTGTGTGGTCTGGCTGAAGGCTTTACCACACTCTTTACACTCATATGGTTTCTCTCCTGTGTGAGTTTTCTGATGCTGAGCAAGGTGAGCCTTCTGAGTGAACGCTTTACTACAAACCTTACATTCATATGGCTTCTCTCCAGTATGAATTCTCTGATGAGTGGCAAGCTGTGAACTGATGCTAAAAGATTTTCCACATTCTCCACATTCAAAGGGTTTCTCTCCCGTATGAATCCTCAAATGACTAGCAAGGTGTATGTTCTGCCTAAAAGCTTTACCACATTCTTTACATTTAAAAGGCTTTTCTCCAGAATGCACTCTTTGATGCTGAGTGAGTGATGCATGATGGCTGAATGCTTTTCTACAAACATCACATTCATACGGTTTTTCTCCAGTGTGAATTCTTTGATGTACAGTGAGGGATGAGCCATACCTAAAGGATTTGTGACACACATCACATTTGTAAGGTTTCTCTCCAGTATGAATTCTCCTATGTTGACTAAGTCCTATGTGATCACTGAACGCTTTCCCACAATCGATGCAATCAAAAGGTTTCTCCCCAGTATGATAATATCTCCAGTGACGAATAAGAGATGTGTTCTGTATGAAGGCTTTCCCACATTCAATACATTCATAGGGCTTCTTGCCAGTGTGACATCTCTGATGTCGTGCAAAGGATGAACCATCACTGAAAGCCTTTCCACATTCGTTACATTTATAGGGTTTCTCTCCAGTATGAATTCTCTGATGAACAGTAAGGGAGGAACTCTGGGTAAAAGTTTTCTTACATTCATTACATTTGAAAAGTTTTTTTCCTGCATAGATTCCTGTATGTTTTATTAGCACTGAATTTTTTTGGAAACTTTTCTTAGGTGAATCACGATTTTGAACCTTCTCTTCGGAATTGTCTAAATGGAACCATCTTCCAGATTTCTTATATGTAAGGTCTCTTTCTTTAGAGAGGATTTTGTTATGTGTGATTGTCTCTTGCTTTAATTGTGTCTCCTGACCTACCAGCTTCCTTTCAAACAGACCCTCAGAATCCCAGATTTCTTTGAAACTGGAACGCTCAATGTTAGTGTTTGAAATTCTGTGCATTACCACCTCATCATATATGTCCTGCTTGGGAAATAATTCTGGGTTCTCACATGCAGATTGCTGGCCTGAGAACAGGTCTCTTGTCTGCTCTCTCTTTGCCATCCAGGGCTCCTTCCCTTGTTCCAGTAGGGACACCACATCTGGCTTAGAAACACTACATCCCCCTGACCCCAGGTCACTATGGTTCTCCCACAGCACATTCTTAGAGAAACTCTTCTGAGTTGGGACTAGCTGTTGGGAGAAGTCTACGGTCACATCCCTGACGGCCACCAAGCCCGACTACCTCTCAAACAGAACATCATAGTCCCAATTTTCCCCTAATATGGAGCACTCCAGGGTATAGTTTGTAAATCTCTCCATCATCACTGCCTGGGATAACTTTGATTCACAAAAGTCCTTCTTTAGAGGTAATTGCTTGGTCCCTTGTACAGCCTTCATGTCTGGGTACCGGCCTCTTGTCATCCTTCTCTTCACCATCCAGGGCTCTTTCCCTTGTTCCAGTGAGGAGATCATATCAGGCTTAGAAAGGCAAAGTCCCAGGGACACCAGGTTCCTGTAGTTCTCCAACATCACATTTCTGTACAGATTCCTCTGAGCAGGGTTCAGCCATTCCCACTCCTCTTGGGAGAAATCCATGGCCACATCCCCGAATGTCACCAAGTCCTGGGAGGTGGCCTGAAGTTTAACTCCTGCCCCTGCTGCCTCCTGCTTATGCATCCTTCCTTGGACAAGAGCAGTGTCCCTGAGAGGCAGAGCTCACTGCTCCTCGCTGGCCCTTGGCCGAGAGAACATTTCTTGAGCTCGGCCTTCCCTGGGTGAGTCGGGCAAGAGCCGCAGGAGGGCCGGCAGGCGGGCCCCGGGCGGCCGTGGGCTTTATGCAGGTGGCACCCCTGCCCCAGGACGCCCACGTCCCCGCGCCCGGTCCCCCACATGTCGCCCGCATGTGCGCGCACTAGCCTCCCCGGCGGGCACGCCCGTCCTTACCCCATGCTCACATCGCCCGCCGCCCACCCCGGCCCGCGGCCGGGCGCCCTCCCGCAGCCCGCACAAGGTGCAGGTCCCGAGCACCGGACTGTGTCGCCCCAGGCCCCCCCCCGACGTGCATCGGGCAGCTAGCCGCCGCCCCAACCTCACTTTTCAAGATCAAGGCATTTACTTGCTGAAATTGTCGCTCTGCCCTTCATTTCCCTTAGGTTTCTTTTCAAATCCCTGCCTTTACCTAAAACTGTGTGAGGGAACAAATCGCTTCAGCTATGAAACCCAAGCCCAACTCTGGTTCCAGGGAGAAACTGCACCTGTTTTCACTGATAATCAAAGACTAAATATTGGTTTCACCTAATGCTCTGTTAGGGAAAGAAGAACATCAGTTGTGGAAAGCTCACAAACTGCTTCTTTATTTCTTTGCTGTGCCCTGGTTTTCACTAAGAACCAACGCCAAATCTCCGCTACTGCTTAATGCTCTGTGAATGCAAGCTGATTATCAGTTTCCCAAACCTAGTTATGTCCTTTTTAACTGGTGCTGTGCCTTTGTGTCAGTTGCAGTGAATGCCAATCTTCTGCTATTAACTAATGCTCTCTGAATGCACCAAGATCTTCACTTTTACCTAGCAAGCAGACTAGTTGTTTGTCTCACGGCTATGCACTGGTTTTAAGGCAAATCGAATGCAATCACTGCTATTCCCCAAAACTGTGTGAATGCACCAGGCCCATCAGTTTTCCAAACTAAGAAATATACTAGTTTAACTCGTGCCTAGACCCTTGTTTTCAGGTACAATGAATGCCAAATCACTGCTAATAGCTACCGCTCTCTGAATGCAGCAATATCATCAGTATTCCTAACTGAGAACTATACTGGTAGAACTCATCTCTATGTCCTTGTTTTCAGTTACCACGCCTGCCAAATGACTGTTTCAGGCTACCACTGTGGGAATTCACGGGCAACCTCACTTTTCAAGACCAAGGCAGTTACTTGCTGAAATGGTCGCTCTGCCCTTGTTTTCTCTTAGGTTTCTTTTCAAATCCCTGCCTTTACCTAAAGCTGTGTTAGAGAACCAAACGCTTCAGCTATGAAACCCAAGCCCAACTCTGATTCCAGGGAGAAACTGCAACCGTTTTCACTCATAATCAAAGTCTAAATATTGGTTTCACCTAAAGTTCTGTTAGGGAAAGAAGAACATCAGTTGTGGAAAGTTCGCAAACTGCTTCTTTATTTGTTTGCTGTGCCCTGGATTTCACTAAGAACCAAAGGCATATCTCCGCTACTGCTTAATGCTCTGTGAATGCAAGCTGATTATCATTTTCCCAAACCTAGTAATGTCCTTTTTAACTGGTGCTGTGCCTTTGTGTCAGTTGCAGTGAATGCCAATCTTCTGCTATTAACTAATGCTCTCTGAATGCACCAAGATCTTCACTTTCACCTAGCAAGCAGACCATTTGTTTGTCTCATGGCTATGCATTGGTTTTAAGGCAAATCGAATGCCACATCACCGCTATTCCCTAAAACTGTGTGAATGCACCAGGACCATCAGTTTTCCAAACTAAGAAATATACTAGTTTAACTCGTGCCTAGACCCTTGTTTTCAGGTACAATGAATGCCAAATCACTGCTAAAAGCTACCGCTCTCTGAATGCAGCAATATCATCCGTTTTCCTAACTGAGAACTATACTGGTAGAACTCATCTCTATGTCATTGTTTTCAGTTACCACGACTGCCAAATGACTGTTTCAGGCTACCACTGTGGGAATTCACTGGCAAACTCACTTTTCAAGACCAAGGCAGTTACTTGCTGAAATGGTCGCTCTGCCCTTGTTTTCGCTTAGGTTTCTTTTCAAATCCCTGCTATTACCTAAAACTGTGTGAGGGAACCAATCGCTTCAGCTATGAAATCCAAGCCCAACTCTGCTTCCAGGGAGAAACTGCACCTGTTTTCACTGATAATCAAAGTCTAAATATTGGTTTCAACTAATGCTCTGTTAGGGAAAGGAGAACATCAGTTGTGGAAAGCTCACAAACTGCTTCTTTATTTGTTTGCTGTGCCCTGGTTTTCACTAAGAACCAAAGCCAAATCTCCGCTACTGCTTAAAGCTCTGTGAATGCAAGCTGATTATCAGTTTCCCAAACCTAGTAATGTCCTTTTTAACTGGTGCTGTGCATCTGTGTCAGTTGCAGTGAATGCCAATCTTCTGCTTTTAACTAATGCTCTCTGAATGCCCCAAGATCTTCACTTTAACGTAGGAAGCAGGCTATTTGTTTGTCTCACGGCTATGCACTGGTTTTAAGGCAAATCGAATGCCACATCACTGCTATTCCTAAAACTGTGTGAATGCACCAGGCCCATTAGGTTTCCAAACTAAGAAATATACTAGTTTAACTCGTGCCTAGACCCTTGTTTTCAGGTACATTGAATGCCAAATCACTGCTAAAAGCCACCGCTCTCTGAATGCAGCAATATCATCTGTTTTCCTAACTGGGAACTATACTGGTAGAACTCATTTCTATGTCCTTGTTTTCAGTTACCACGCCTGCCAAATTACTGTTTCAGGCTACCACTGTGGGAATTCACTGGCAACTTCGCTTTGAAAGACCAAGGCAGTTACATGCTGAAATGGTCGCTCTGCCCTTTGTTTCCCTTAGGTTTCTTTTCAAATCCCTGCATTTACTAAAACTGTGTGAGGGAAACAATCGCTTCAGCTATGAAACCCAAGCCCAACTCTGCTTCCAGGGAGAAACTGCACCTGTTTTCACTGATAATCAAAGTCTAAATATTGGTTTCACCTAATGCTCTGTTAGGGAAAGGAGAACATCAGTTGTGGAAAGCTCACAACCTGCTTCTTTATTTGTTTGCTGTGCCCTGGTTTTCACTAAGAATCAAAGCCAAATCTCCGCTACTGCTTAAAGCTCTTTGAATGCAAGCTGATTATCAGTTTCCCAAACCTAGTAATGTCTTTTTTACTGGTGCTGTGCATCTGTGTCAGTTGCAGTGAATGCCAATCTTCTGCTATTAACTGATGCTCTCTGAATGAACCAAGATCTTCACTTCTAACTAGCAAGCATGCTATTTCTTTGTCTCACGGCTATGCACTGGTTATAAGGCAAATCGAATGCCACATCACTGCTATTCCCTAAAACTGTGTGAATGCACCAGGCACATCAGTTTCCAAACTAAGAAATATACTAGTTTACCTCGTGCCTAGACTCTTGTTTTCAGGTACAATGAATGCCAAATCACTGCTAATAGCTACCGCTCTCTGAATGCAGCAATGTCATCCATTTTCCTAACTGAGAACTATACTGGTAGAACTCATCTCTATGTCCTTGTTTTCAGTTACCAGGTCTGCCAAATGACTGTTTCAGGCTACCACTGTGGGAATTGATTGGCAAACTCACTTTTCAAGACCAAGGCAGTTACTTGCTGAAATGGTCGCTCTGCCCTTGTTTTCCCTTAAGTTTCTTCTCAAACCCCTGCCTTTACCTAAACATGTGTGAGGGAACCAATCCCTTCAGCTATGAAAAACAAGCCCAACTCTGGTTCCAGGGAGAAACTGTACCTGTTTTCACTGATAATCAAAGTCTAAATATTGGTTTAACCTAACACTCTGTTAGGGAAAGAAGAACATCAGTTGTGGAAAGCTCGCAAACTGCTTCTTTATTTCTTTGCTGTGCCCTGGTTTTCACTAAGAACCAAAGCCAAATCTCCGCTACTGCTTAATGGTCTGTGAATGCAAGCTGATTATCAGTTTCCCAAACCTAGCAATGTCCTTTTTAACTGGTGCTGTGCATCTGTGTCAGTTGCAGTGAATGCCAATCTTCTGCTATTAACTAATGCTCTCTGAATGCACCAAGATCTTCACTTTAACGGAGGAAGCAGGCTATTTGTTTATCTCATGGAGATGCACTGGTTTTAAGGCAAATCGAATGCCACATCACTGCTATTCCCTAAAACTGTGTGAATGCACCAGGCCTATCAGTTTTCCAAACTAAGAAATATACTAGTTTGACTTGTGCCTAGACCCTTGTTTTCAGGTACAATGAATGCCAAATCACTGCTAATAGCCACTGCTCTCTGAATGCAGCAATATCATCTGTTTTCCTAACTGAGAACTATACTGGTAGAACTCATTTCAATGTCCTTGTTTTCAGTTACCACGCCTGCCAAATTACTGTTTCAGGCTACCACTGTGGGAATTCACTGGCAACCTCACTTTCCAAGACCAAGGCAGTTACTTGCTGAAATGGTCGTTCTTCCTTTGTTTTCCCTTAGGTTTCTTTTCAAATCCCTGCCTTTACCTAAAACTGTGTGAGGGAAACAATCGCTTCAGCTATGAAACCCAAGCCCAACTCTGCTTCCAGGGAGAAACTGCACCCGTTTTCACTGATAATCAAAGTCTAAATATTGGTTTCCCCAATGCTCTGTCAGGGAAAGGAGAACATCAGTTGTGGAAAGCTCACACCCTGCTTCTTTATTTGTTTGCTGTGCCCTGGTTTTCACTAAGAACCAAAGCCCAATCTCCACTATTGCTTATTGCTCTGTGAATGCAAGCTGATTATCAGTTTCCCAAACCTATTAATGTCCTTTTTAACTGGTGCTGTGCCTTTGTGTCAGTTGCAGTGAATGCCAATCTTCTGCTATTGACTAATCCTCTCTGAATGCACCAAGATCTTCACTTTTACCTAGCAAGCAGACTATTTGTTTGTCTCATGGCTATGCACTGGTTTTAAGGCAAATCGAATGCCACATCACTGCTATTCCCTAAAACTGTGTGAATGCACCAGGCCCATCAGTTTTCCAAACTAAGAAATATACTAGTTTAACTGGTGCCTAGACACTTGTTTTCAGGTACAATGAATGCCAAATCACTGCTAATAGCTACCGCTCTCTGCATGCAGCAATGTCATCCGTTTTCCTAACAGAGAACTATACTGGTAGAACCCATTTCTATGTCCCTGTTTTCAGCTACCACGCCTGCCAAATTACTGTTTCAGGCTACCACTGTGGGAATTCACTGGCAACCTCACTTTGCAAGACCAAGGCAGTTACTTGCTGAAATGGTCGCTCTGCCCTGGTTTTCCTTTAGGTTTCTTTTCAAATCCCTGCCTTTACCTAAAACTGTGTGAGGGAAACAATCGCTTCAGCTATGAAACCCAAGCCAAACTCTGCTTCCAGGGAGAAACTGCACCCGTTTTCACTGATAATCAAAGTCTAAATATTGGTTTCCCCAATGCTCTGTCAGGGAAAGAGAACATCAGTTGTGGAAAGCTCACAAACTGCTTCTTTATTTGTTTGCTGTGCCCTGGTTTTCACTAAGAACCAAAGCCCAATCTCCACTATTGCTTATTGCTCTGTGAATGCAAGCTGATTATCAGTTTCCCAAACCTATTAATGTCCTTTTTAACT
>PVKH010011365.1:0-17798 GCA_004027955.1 Chaetophractus vellerosus
TCTCTGATCACAACGGGATGAAGCTGGAAATCAATAATGGCCAGAAAAGTGGAAAATTCATAAATATATGGAGATTAAGCCAAACGCTCTTAAATAGTGGGTCAAAGTAAAAGTGGCAAGAGAATTCAGCAAATATCTTGAGATGAATGAAAATGAGAGCACAACATATCAAAACCTATGGGACACTGCAAAGGCAGTACTGAGAGGGAAATTTACAGCCCTCGATGCTATAAATTAAAAAAGAAGAGAGTACTAAAATTGAAGATCTAACTGCACACCTGGAGGAAATAGAAAAATTACAACCAACTATTCCCAAACCAAGCCGAAAGTAAGAAATAATAAACATCAGAACAGAAATCAATGAAATTGAGAACAACAACAACAACAACAACAACAACAACAAAAAAAAAAACAATAGAGAGAATAAACAAAACCAAAAGTTGGTTCTTTGAGAAGATCAATAAAATCAACAAGCCCTTAGCTAGACTGAAAAAGAAAAAAGAGATGCAAATAAATAAAATCAGAAATGAGAAGGGGGGCATTACCACTAACTCGCAGAAATAAGAGAGCTCATAAGAGGATACTATGAGCAACTGCATGCCAAAAAACCTAAACAATGTAGATGAGATGGACAAATTTCTAGAAATACACATACCACCTACACTGGCCTTAGAAGAAATAGAAGACCTCAGCAGAGCACACACAAGTGAAGAGACTGAAACAGTCATCAAAAACCTCCCAAAGATGAAAACCCCAGGACCAGATTGCTTCACAAGGTGAATTTTACCAATTATTCAAAGATGATCTAATACTAATCTTGCTCAAACTCTTCCAAAAAGTGAACAGGAAAGATTGCTACCAAACTCATTCTATGAAGCCAACATCACCCTAATACCAAAACCAGATAAAGATACTACAAAAAAATGAAATTGTACACCAATATCTCTAATGAATATAGATGCAAAAATCTTCAACAAAATACTTGCAAACAAAATCCAAAACACATTAAAAGAATTATACACCATGATCAAGTGGGTTTTATCCCAGGTATGCAAGGATGATTCAACACTAGAAAATCAATTAGTGTAATAAACCACATTGATAAATAGAAGAAAAATTACATTATCTTCTCAATTGATGAAGAAAAGGAATTTGACAAAATACAGCACATTTTCTTTATAAAAACGCTCCAAAAGATAGGAATAGAAGGAAGGTTTCTCAATATGGTAAAGTGCATATATGAAAAACCTACAGCTACTACTGTACTCAATGGTGAAAGACTGAGTACAAGTTTTCCCACTGAAGTCAGGAACAAGACGAGGATGCCCACTGTCACCACTGTCATTCAATATTGTGCTAGGGTTCTAGTTAGAGCAATTAGGCTAGATAAAGAAATAAAAGGCACCCAAATAGGAAAGGAAGGGGTAAAACTTTAACTATTTGCTGATAATATGATCCTATATATAGGATCTCCTGAAAAATCCTCAACAAAGCTACTAGAACAAATAGACGAGTTCAACAAAGTGGCGGGATACAAGATCAATACACAAAAATCAATAGCGTTTCTCTACACTACTGATGTGAAATCTGAGGAGAAAATCAGAATAGAATTCCATTTATAATAGCAACTAAAACAATCAAATATTTACGAATAAATGTAACCAAGGACACAAAGGACCTTTATTCAGAAAACTACAAAACATTGCTGAAAGAAACTGAAGAATTAAATAAATATAAGGACATTCCATGTTCATGGATTAGAAGACTCAATATCATTAAGATGTCAATTCTACCCCAAATGATTTACAGATTCAACACAATCTCAATAAAAATCCCAACAGCCTTTTTTTGTAGAACTGGAAAGACCAATTATCAAATTTAATTGGTAAAGAGCCCCGAATAGACAAAAAGATCTTAAAAAAGAAGAACAAAGTTAGAGGGACTATCACTACCAGACTTTAAAGCATATTACTTAACTACAGTGGTAAAAAACAAACAAACAGCATGGTACAGGCATAAAGACAAACAGATTGATCAATGGAATTGAATTAAGAGCTCAGAAATAGACCTTCACATCTACAGTCAAGTAATTTTTGACAAG
The DNA here is from genome assembly GCA_004027955.1 of Chaetophractus vellerosus. Taxonomy (NCBI): domain Eukaryota; kingdom Metazoa; phylum Chordata; class Mammalia; order Cingulata; family Chlamyphoridae; genus Chaetophractus; species Chaetophractus vellerosus. Next base: position 2,102 of record PVKH010011365.1, read on the forward strand.
GAGGTCAAGCCCTCCCAGCTGGGCCAGAACAGTCTGTTCAACAAATGGTGCTGTGAAAACAGGATATCCATATCCAAAAGAATAAGGAAGACCCCTATCTCATATCTTATATAAAAATTAACTCAAAATGAATCAAGGACCTAAATATAAAAGCATCAACCCTAAAACTCTTTGAAGAAATGTAGGAAAACATCTTTAAGATCTTCTGGTAGGCAATAGTTTCTTAAACCTTATACCCAAAGCATGAGCAACAAAAGAAAAAATAGAATAATGGGACCTCCTAAAAATTAAACACTTTTGCACCTCAAAGGACTTTTTCCAAAGGGTAAAAAGGCAGCTGACTTAATGGGAGAAAATATTTAACAATCAAAGATCTGATAAGGGTTTAATATCTATGATATACAAAGAGGTCATGCAACTCAATATAAAAAGACAAACTACCTGATTAAAAAATAGGCAAAAGACTTGAAAAGACAATTGTCCAAAGAAGAAATACATATGGTAAAGAAACTCATGAAAAAATGTTAAACTTCATTAGTGATTAGGGAAATGCAAATCAAAACTACGATGAGATATCGTTGCACACCTATTAGAATTGCTGCTATTAAAAAGTCAGAAAACTGTAAATGTTGGAGAGGATGTGGAGAGATAGGGACATTTATTCACTGTTGGTGGGAATGTAGAATGGTACAGCCACTGTGGAGGGTTGTTTGGTAGTTTCTAAGGAAGTTGAATATAGATTTGACATGTGACCTGGCAATACCATTACTTTACTTGGTGTATACCCAGAAGAACTGAGGGCACAGACATGAACTGACATCTGCACACTGATATTCATAGTGGTATTATTCATGATTGCCAGAAGTTGGAAACAACCCAGGTGTCCAACAATGGATGAATGGATAAAAAAATGTGGTGTATACACATGATGGAATATTATGCAGCTATAAGAAGAAAGGAAGCCATGAAGCATATGACAACATAGATGGACATTTTTTGAGTGAAGCAAGCCAGAAAAGGGCAATAATGTGTGATTGCACGATTATGAACTAAATATATTGTGTAAACTCATGGAGTTAATAATTAGAATATAGGTAACCAAATGTAGAAGGGTAGAGAGTGGAAAGCTGAGAAATAATCGGTGCAGAATTGGTGAAAAGGTTGTTTCTAAATCTTTGTAAATGAATATAAATGGTGAAAGTATATCATGGTGTTTGTAACTAGCAGGTGGGTATGACCATGGTTGAAAGGGAAAGTCTAAGGTCATGTATATTACCAGAAGGAAAAGCTAAAAACTGTAACATGGGACTGTATAAGATAGTAAAACCTCATGTAAAACACGAATATGGGTGATATTGCATGTATAAGACTGTTTCTACAAAATATAAATACAAATATGCTAGAGAGAAGAAAAAAGAATAGCAGCTATGTATGGCAGGGCAGCATAAAGAGATTGAGAGGTGGGCTTTGTTTGTTTTTTTGTTTTTTTTTTAATTATTATTGGAATAATAAAAGTGCTCTAAGAATGATTGAAGTGATTAATGCACAAATATGGGATTACACTGAATATCATTGAATGTACACTTTGGGTAGATTTATGCTTTTTAAATATATATCAATAAAATAGATTTGTTTAAAAAAATCCATGGAACTCCATTACATAAATAGGTAACCCCAAGTTAAACTATTGATTTTAATTAATAGTAAAATTATAAAAATGTGCTATCTTCAATTATAACAAATGTTCCATACCAATGCAATGTGTTGGGGTGGTGTATGGGAATCCTATATATTATGCATGATTGTTCTGTAAACCCACAATTTCTCTAGTAAAAAAGATGGAACATTTAAAACAAACAAACAATAACACAGAAGAACAAAGTCTCAGGATCTGTGGGGCTGTAGCAAAAGAGCGAACACTGGAGTCCCTGAAAGACAGTAGAGTCAAACTGAAAAAATATTTGAAGACATAACGGCTGAAAATGTCCATAATTTGGCAAAACATAAACATACAGATTCAAGAACCTAAGTGTACTCCAAATAAAATAAACCCAATGAAATCTACACCAAGACAAATCATGACTAAACTTCTGAAATCTAAAAACAAAACAATGGAAAAAATCTTGAAAGCAGACAGAAAGGAATACATTACTTGAGGGGAATATTAATTTGAATGGCAATAGATTTCTCATTTGAAACCATGGAGGCCAGAAGGAAGTGTGCAACAATGGTAAATTAAGAAGAAATCAAGATATTATCAGATTAAGGACAAACAATAATTTTGTCACTAGCAAGCTTACTGTGAAAAAGGGAAGGTATCTAAATAGAAAGCAATGACAACAGAAGACATCTTTGACTGCAGAAGGGACAGAAGAACACCAGAATAAGTAGAAAGAAGGGTAAATATAATTAACTATACTTCTACTCATGAGTTTCTTAAGTCATATTAGCTGTTTGAAACAAAAGTTCTGAATTCAGCAGACTTAAGCCCTAATGCATAAATAATATCTTAAATGTAAATGGTCTAAACAACTATTAAAAGACAAATATTGACAGAGTGGATTAAAAAATGGTCCAACTGCATGTTGCCTAAAAGAAACATTTCAAATCAACAATATAGGTAGGTTGAAAGTAAAAAGATGGAAAAATATATACCATGCAACATTATTTTTTTAAATACAAAAGTAGGACTTTCTATATTAATGCTACATAAAGTAAACTTCAGTGCAAAGAAAATTACTAGTGATAGAGACATTACCTGATAATAAACAAACCTTTCCTCCAGGAAGACATAATGAACCTAATGTGTACATACAAAACAGAAGAATCTGAAAACCTGTGAGGCAAAAACTGATAGAAGGTGAAAGGAGAAATAGACAAATCCTTCCTCCCAGCGTGGGACATGACTCCCGGGGATGAGCCTCCCTGGCAATGAGGGATTACTAACAAATGCCAACGGGCAATACGACTGGAAAAAGACTTCGAATAAAAGGGGGAAATGGTAAAGACAAATGAGTTCATAGGGCTAAGAGACTTCAAAGTGAGTCCGGAGGACAACCCAGAGGTAACACTTATGCAAATCCCAGTAGGACCTCCTAGGCTTCCAATATGGATATCACCCCAAACAGAAGGCCTCCTGAGGGCTTTGGAGATATCCAGGTCCTATATCAGGGCAGATAGCCCCAGAGTTTGTTGCCTTACCAGTGCACCCTAATTTGGAATCCTTGCTCCTGAGAGTGACAGAGTCTGACTGAAATATGTCTTCAATGTACACGGTCCATCTATCTCTTCTATTCAAACCTATATTTGATGCCAGAGTTTTAGGTGTACTTCCATAGACTGGAGACTATGGGCTATCCATGTGCCAACTGGGTCCAGAGACTCTGTGGACCTGCAACAACTATGCTACAACTCAATGGACTCACCCAGGACACCTAGTTGGGAGTTGATGATGGACAACAGCTATGCTGGGGAATGGAGAGAGCCTGCAGCTGCAGGCAGGATAATCTCTTCCATTGTATCCATGGGATATAAGCCCCCTCTCACTTGGTGGTGGAGGGGACATCACCATCCCAGACTCCTTGGGATTGGGGGAAGAACTATGGGCTAGAATGGACTTGTTGGTGTCCTGCTATAGACTTGTGATATATGCAATGGAAGAAATTGCAAAATTATGTGGAGCCAGGGTCACTGGACACTTTGGGAGCAGGGTGAGGGAGGGGCAGTTGTAATGCGGGGGTTTTTTTGGGACCTGGGAATTGTTGTGGGTGATGTTGCAATGGAGGATGTAGGCCATTTCGTATCATCATGTATCATGCATAACTGTGTGGGAGAGAGGGTTGTCTACAGTCTGAACTGTGATCTATGCTTGATGGCAAAGCCCCAAAATGTGTATATCTATCACAGGCCTTATGCTACATTTATGAGGGATGTGTATGTGGGAGGTTGTGGGAGGTGTGTGTGAGGGTGGCATATGGGTACTCCTGGAATTTCTGTGTAACATTTATGTAATCAATGTATCCTAAATATATATATAGATATATTTTAAAAATTTAAAAAAGAAGAAATAAAAGATCTCAAAAAAAAAAAGAACTAGACAAATCAACAATTATAGTTGGAAACTTCAACACTCCATTCTCAGCAATTGATAAAACTACTAAACAGTAATTCAGAAATGATCTAGAGGAAGTGAACAACACAATAAGCCAACAGGATCCATTTGACATATGTAGAACATTTCAACCAAAAACAACAGAACACTTTTTTTAAGTGCCACTGGAAAATTCACCAGGATAGACCATATGTTGGGTAATAAAACAAGCATCAAATTTAAAATAAGTGAAATTATACAGAGTATGTTCTATGACCATAGTGCAATTGGTACTGAAATAAATATATACTAATATATCAATATATCAAAATAGATCAATATAAAATGTACACAAGTCAATTGATTTTTTCATGATATCAATACAATTCAATGCAAAGAAAAGTTCTTGAGACATTTGGCACTGTAAAAACTGGACATTCATTTGTAAAAAACAAAAACAAAAAAAACAAAAAGCCAACTTTTGCCCCGATCTCATACCATACCCACAAAGTTCAAGATGGGAGGCTTCCAGGAAGATGGCATTGGAGTAGCTTGGCTGGGCTCAACTCTCTTGCAAAAACAATGGAGGAAGTGCAAAAAGCTCACCAAGGGAGCTGCTTTGGGATCTGCAGACCAGAAGAGTGCTGTACATAGTCCAGGAGAGAGACAGACAGAGAATCAAAGAGGCTGAAAGGAAAACCATGTGCTACTCGCCCCCATGGCTGGGAACAGCATCCATTCCCTGCCTTCAAGGCAAACAGCCTCAGTAAAACCCATGGCTCACTGTGGCCAAATGAGAGGGAAATGGAGGTCTACCTTCCTGAGAAGAGGGAGGGTGCAGCAGACGGTGGAGAATGGTTTCTCTTCAGTGAGTTAGGTCAGTAGAGCCCACTTTGAATCTTGGTCCTAGCCAGCCCAGAAAGTGGAGGTTCAAAGAGGTACCTTCATGGAAAGATTAGTGGAATTGTAACACCTGCTGTCAGGCTGGGAAACTGCAGGAATAGAGAGATGAAGAGGGAGGCTGGAAACATTTCCAAATGATAAAGCCACAAATCTGAGAACCAAATAAACTTCAACTAGAATATGCCAAGGCACATAATAAACAAACTGTTGAAAACCAGTGATAAAGAGTAATTTCAAAAGCAGCTAGAAGATAAAAACAAACAAACAAACAAAAAACAGCAACACATTAAGTACAGAGAGAGAGAGAAAAGAATAACAGCAAATGTCTTCTCAGGAGGTATGCAAATCAGAAAATTTTTTAAGTACTGAAGGAAAAAAATCAACTTAGAATACTTCTTTATTTTAAAACTTACATTATTTTTTCATTTTTGATTTTTACAAACAAACCCTTTTTTCTCCGCCCCCCTCCCCCCCCAGCTGGAAACCCATAACCTTCTTTCTATCTCCATGAATTTGCCATTTTAGACATCTCTTATAAGTGATATCATATGATATTTGCCCTTATTGATCTTCTTTATTTCACTGAGCATAATAATTTGAAGCTTCTTCCATGTTATAGCATGTCTCACAACTTCATTCTTTCTTATGGTTGAATAATTATCCATTGTGTATATGTACCATATTTTGTTTTATGTATTAATTGTTGATGGACACTTGGGTTGGGTTGTTTTCACCTTTTGGCTATTGTGCATAATGCTGCTATAAACACTGGTGTACAAGTAACTATTTGCGACCGTTTTCACTCTCTTTGGGAATATACCTATAAGTGGGATTGCCCAATCATATGGTAATTCGATACTTTAGTTTTGGAGGAACAGCCATATTACCTTCCACAGTGGCTTTTCCATTTAGCATTCCCACCAACAATGCACTAGAGGTCCAATTTCTTTACATCCTCTCCAATACTTGTTATTCTCCATTTAAAAAATAATAACCATCCTTGTGAGGATGAAGTAGTACCTCACTGTGGTTTTGATTTGCATTTCCTTAACGACTAACGGTGGTGAACATCTTTTCATGTGTTTATTGGCCTTTTGTATATTTTCTTTGGAGAAATGGTTATTCAAATCATTTGCCAATTGTAACTTTTTTGTAAAAGTTATTTATATATCGTGGATATTAAGCTCTTATCCAATATATGATTTCAAACTTTTTTCTCCCATTCTGAAGATTGTCTTTTCACTTTCTTGATAATTTCCTTCGATGCATAAAAGTTTTTATTTTTGATAAGATCAAACTTATCTATCATTTATTTTGTTGCTCATGCTTTGGTGTCATATAATAATGCATTGTAACATACCAGGTCATGAAGTTTGCGTATGTTGTCTTCTAAAAATTTCATAGTTCCACAGTTTTAGTTCTTATATTTAGGTCCTTGATACATTTTGTGTTGATTTTTGTATATGGTCTGAGATATGGGTCTGTTTTGGTCAGCCACAGGAGTGCCTTTTGAAATATACCAGAGATTGGTCGGTCTTTATAAAGGGTATTTATTTGGGGTAGAAGCTTACAGTTACCAGGCCACAAATCATAAATTTCCTCCCATACCAAAGTCCATGTCCTGGAGGAAGATGGCTGCCGACGTCTCCAGGGTTCAGGCTTCCGGGTTCCTTTGTTCTCGGGGCTGCTCCGGGCTTAGCTTCCGCCTCCTTCATGAGTTCAGCTGAAGACCATGAGACTCTCTGCGCTGCGTCTCTCCACAAGGCCAGCTGTAGGCCATCCGGCGATCGGCTCACTCCAACATCAGAACTGCTTTTTAAAATCTGCTTCTCCAAATCTCTTCTTCTACTTGAGACCACCCCCACTGAGGGGCGGGGCCCAATGTCTCACTGACGTGGCAATTAACGCCCTACTCATAACTTAATCATGCCCAGATGAACAGATGAGCCTACAAACATAATCTAACTTATATTTTTGGAATTCACAACTAATTCAAACTCAAACCACTACAGGGTCTAACTTCATTCTTCTGCTGTAGATATTCAGTTTTCCCAACACCATGTGTTGAAGAAACTATTGTTTCTCTACTTCATGTATTTAGTGCCCTCATCAAAAATCAATAGGCCATAGCAGTGAGTATATTTCTTGACTTTCAATTCCATTCCACTGACCTACTTTGTCTTTGTGACAGTACCACACTTTTTTTATTACTGTTATTTTGTGGTACAATTTAGAATCAGGTAATGTGAGTTCTCTAACCCTGTACTTCTTCAAGATTTTTATGACTATTTAGAATCCATCGAAATTTCATATGAATTTGATTATTACTTTTAGCATTTCTTGCAAAATGGCTGCTGGAATTTGATAGGGATACCAATGAATGTGTGCACTGTTTCTGGAAATATTGACATTTTAGCCATATTAATTATTCCAATCCATGAACATGGACTGTCTTGCCTTTTATTTAGGTCTTCTTTAATATCTTTCAATTATGTTATGTAGTTTTCCACATACAAATCTTTCATATCCTTAGTTAAATTTATTCCTAGATGTGTTATTCTTTTAGATACTCTTATAAATGGAATTTTAAAAAATTTCTTCTTTGCATTCTTCTTTGCTAGTATATAGGAACACAATTGTTTTTTGCTTGTTGACTTTGTACCCTGCCACTTTGCTGTACTTATATATTAACTCTAATAGTTTTCTTGTGGATTCCTTTGAATTTTCTATATGTAAAATCATTTAATCTACAAATAGAGATAGCTTTATTTCTTCCTTTCCAATTTGGATATCTTTCATTTCTTTTTCTTGCCTAATTGTTCTGGCAAGAACTTCTAGTACAACATTGAATAGCAGTGGTTAAAACGGACCTTTGTCTTATTCCTAATCTTAGAGGGAAAGATTTAAGTCTTTCACCATTGAGTCTGTAGTTAGCTGTGGGATTCTCATAAATGACCCTTATGTTGAAAAAGTCCCTTCTATTCCTACTTTATGAGTGTTTTTTAATCTTTAAAAGTAGAAAGGGGCTGGCTGTAGCTCAATTGGTAGGGCTCCGGTTTACCACATGGGAGGCCTGGGTTCAGTTCCCGGGGCCTCCTTGAGCATGCAGACTGCCTTGAGAAGGCAAGCCACTGCAGGCAGGGCAAAGCCACCACAGGCAGGGCAAGCCGCTGCGGGCAGGGCAAGCCCCTGTCAGCAGGCAGGCCACCGCACGGTGAGCTGACTCGGTGGGTTGTCGCAGCAGGGGGAGACAAGCAGACACAGAAGAATACAAAAGTGAACACAGCAAGAACAAGCAGAAAGGGGGGGATATATAATAAATAAATAAATCTTTTTTAAAAAGTAGAAAATTTTATTTTAACTTTGTCAATATCAAATAAATGAAATAAGGAAAATAGGAGAAAGTGAGTGCTCTTTTATAATGATGTAAAGGTTTGAATTCCAAGGAAAATATTTAATATATGTACACAACTAATAGCATGGATTTTTTTCTTTCCTGTGTTTTAATATTGTTTATATTTTTGGTGATACTTAGATTACATAAATGGTACATAAAAAATGTAGGGGATTCCCATATGCCCCACTCCAAACACCTCCCACACTTTCCCACATTAACAACATCCTTCATTAGTATGTTCCATTTGTGACAATTGATGAACACATATTGGAGCATTGTCACTAACCATGGATTATAGTTTACATTATAGCTTAAAGTCTCTCCCACACAATTTTTACAGTTATGACAAGTTACATAATGGCCTGTATCTATCATTCCAACATCATTCAGGACAATTCCAATGTCCTGAAAATGCCCCCATATTACACCTATTCTTCCCTCTCCCTCCCCTCAGAACCTCCAATGGCCACTGCCTCCACATCAATGATAAAAATTCTTCCATTGCTAGAATAACAATAAGTCTATAGTAGAATAACAGTAAGTCTACTCTAGTTCATCATTCATTCCCCAATACTGAGGATTCTGGGATGGTGATGCCCACTCTGCCTCTAATTGAGAGGGGGCTTAGATCCCATGGGGCATATGGATGAGACCATCTTGCTTGCAGTTATAGATTCTCTCTGTTCCTTGTGATGTTTGTTGTCCACCATTATTTCCTTGTTAGTTGTCCTTGGCGAATCCAAAGAACTGGAGAGTAGGTGTTGTAACTCTCTTGAGATTCAGGGCCTGACTGGCACATGGAAAGCCCAAAGATTTAAGTCTATTGGACATATACCTCTTAACTCTAGTACTAACTATAGGTTCAAATATAACGGGCACAAAGGCTATGTGTAGGGAAACCACAACTGAGTCTAACCCTGTCACACAGGGGACCATAAATTCCAAAGTAGGGCCCACTGGCAGGACACCAAACTCCTGAGCTGTCTGCCCTGCCTATAATGTCTGGATATCTCCAGGACCCTCAGGAACCCTGCTATTTGAGGCAATATTTACATTGGGAGTCAATGAGATCCTGCTGAGATGTACATAAGCATAACCTCTGGAAATACCTCCCGATTAACTTTGAAATCTCTTAGCCATATAAACTCATTTGTCTCTACCATTTCCCCTTTTTGGTTAAGATCTTTTTCTAGTTGCTTTGCTAGTTGGTGCTTGCTAGTAATCCCTCAGTGCCAGGGAAGCTCATTCCTGGTGTCATGTCCCACGCCGGGGGAAAGGTAATGCATTTATATGCTCAGTTTGTCTTAGGGAAAGGCCACATTTGAGCAACAAGGAGGATCTCAGGAGGTAATACTTTGGCAATCTATAATACTAGGCTACATTTCAAAAGAAAAGGTTCGTAAGTACAGTCATCAATATCAAGGGCCTGTCAGTGGTCCATCCTCCTTCACTAGTCACTGCCCCTGTGCTTGGAGGATTCTTGCTGTCCCATTAGAGAATGTGGAAGAACTCCCAAGGATTTAAATTGGATATTCTTTTGGTTATTGTGTGGATATCCACCCACCATGACAATGTCCCATGAACACTTGAACTTATTCATATGCCTTATAGGTATGCCCCAGGTAAACCTCCTCCCATGCATCCCCCATCACTGACACCCCACACAGTTGATCTTCCCTGACCACAGTTGTAACCCTTCTGTGATCCAAAACTTCTTCAAAAATGAAGCCAACAAAACTGGGGTGAGAGTCAGGGAAGGGAGCAGATGAACTCTAGGAATTTGTGGGTATGTGGTTGAAACTACAACATTGGGAATGTTTTTTGTTGTTGTTGGCAATATGGCAGGGGAGGGTTACTGGTTTAGGGTTTTGGATGTGTGGGGCATGCTGGACAGAGCACACCTGGGGCAGGCTTCTAGAGAGTATGTGAATGTACACCCTGTCATAGTGCATTGTATCAATGGGTGGGGACCCACACAATGAATGGGAAGGTGTTGGACTCCCATCCTGGGGAGTCCTGCTGTGTTCTCAAATAGAGGGGCAGGAGTCTCTCAAGAGCATAGGCAGTGCCCAATAGGGGAGGACAGGCCAGTATGTCAAGCCCTCAATGTTGTTGCAAGTAACTATGAATCTTGTTCTTCAAAGAGTAAAGATTGGTGGTTGCCGTGGGTCCTGAGGGGAGGGGGAGGAAGGAATCGAATAGATGGAACATGGGACATTTTGGGGGCAATGGATTTGAGCTACATGATCTTGCAATGATGTATTCAGGCCAAGTTAAATTTCTTCAAAATTTATAAAAATGTATGGTCCAAAACATAAACCATAAAGTAAATCATTGACAATGGTCATAGCAATATTTCAATATTTGTACATCAATTGTAACAAATGTACCATTGTAACAAATGTACGACTTTTCTTTTTTTTTTTAAGATTTATTTATTTTATTACATATCTCCCCTTCCCCCCGCTGCGGCGATGCGCCGAGAGTGGACACTGCGCAGGCGTGGCTTTCCCCGCTTGTGGGCAGTCTCTGCGTCCATTCACGGCCGGCTTTCAGTTCGCAGGTGGCTGGCTGCGCTCCATCCGCAGGTGACCTGCCCTGCCCGTGGCAGCTCTTGCCATGTCCGTGGCAGCTTCTTGCCCTGCCCACGGTGGCTCCGGCCCGCCCATGGTGGCTTGCCATTCTCAAGGCGGCCTGCCCGCTAGGAGAGGTCCCCGGGAATCGAACCCGGGGCCTCCCATGTGGTATGCCGATGCCCTATCCACTGGGCTATCAAGCCGGCCCCCAAATGTACGACTTTTCTGTAACCTAAAGCTTTTTTGAAAATAAAATAAAAACAATAAGACACTGGGGGAATAAATGGAAGAAAATGTCATTGTACATACAAGACAATGGATCTTACAATTATGAAAGACATAATGCCAAAATTTATTTTGTAATTTTTAAATTATTTTTTAATTATTTCAAATTCTTTTTAATATTTTGTGTTTTATTTGTCATTTTTACAACTATCATTATTATTTCATTTCCTTATTAGTTTTATGAGTGTTTTTTTAAAGAAATCATGCTGAGTTTTGTCAAATGTCCTTTCTGCATCAATTAAATCATGTGTTTTTTTTCTCTTCACTCTGTTAATGTAGTGTATTACATTTATTGAGTTTTGTATGTTGAACCACCCTTACATACCTGGGATAAATTCCACTTGGTCATGGTGCATAATCTTTTTAATGTGCTGTTGGATTTGGTTTGCTAATATTTTATTAAGGACTTTTGCATCTATATTTATAAGGATATTGTTCCGTAATTTTCTTTTCTTCTATGCCTTTACCAGGATTTTGATCAGACTAATGCTGGCTTCATAGAATGAATTAGGAAGTGAAAATTCCTCTTGAAATGTTTGGAACACTTTGAGAAGGAATAGTATTAATTTTCTTTAAATATTTGGTAAATTTCACCAGTGAAGCCATCTGGGTCCTAGACTTTTCTTTGGTGGCAGGTTTTTTTTTTTAATTTTTGATTCATTCTCTATATTTGTTATAGGTTTATTGATGTTTTCTACTTCTTCTTGAGTCAACTTGTGTAATTGATGTAGTTTGCGAATTTTCCCAATTCTTTTAGATTATCTAATTTGTTGGCATACAATTGTTCATAATACTCTCTAGTAATTCTTTTATTTCTTTAAGATCAACAGTGATATCACCATTTCCTTTCTGCTGGAAATGTTCCATATCTTTTCTTTTTTTTCACTTTGTCAGTCTAGCTAAAGGTTTGCCAATTTTATTGATTTTTTCAAAGAACCGACTTTGTTTATTCCCCATTTCTTTTATCCCTACCTCAATCTTAATTATTTCTTTTCTCCTGCTAACTTTGGCTTTACTTTGCTCTTTCTTTCATTATTTCAAATATGTCATCATACTGCTTTATGGCCTCCATGGTTTCTGCTGAGAAAATGGTGCTTAATCATATGTGGATCCCTTGTACATGATGAATCATTACTCTCTTGCTGCTTTGGGGGTGCACTCTTTGTATTTTGCCTTTGACAGTTTAGTTGCAATATGTCTTGATGTGGTGGGTGTCTTTGAGTTTATTCTATCTGGAGTTTGCTGAACATCTTGCATGTGTATTTTCATGTCTTTCATCAATTGGGGGAAATTTTTGTCCACTATTTCTTCAAATATTCCTTCTGCCACTTCCTCTTTCTCCTCTCCCTCTTGAGTTCCCATAATGCATAGTTTGGTACCTTGTGTTCTGCTTATGTCTTTCAAAATTCTTTCTTCTTTCTTCTCTTCAGAGTGAGTAATTTCAATTATCCTGCCTTCTAATTCACTTGTTCTTTCTTCTCCCTGTTTAAACCTACTGTTGAACTCTTCTACTGTAGCTTTATTTCCACTATTTTGTTTTCATTCTCAAAATTTCTTTTTGCTCAAGTTTTTTTAATTTCTAATTCTTCCTTTTGCTCATATATAATCTTATTGATTTCCTTTATTTCTATATCCTGTGTTGTTTTTAGCTTGTTGAGCTTATTTAGGAGAGTTGACTTAACTGTTTTGGTTTGTTGTTCCAATGTCTTTGCTTCATCAGTTTTATTGTTTTTTTGTTTGTTTGTTTGTTTTTTCTTTGTTCCTTTGAATGATCTACTATTCCCGTTTCCTTGTTTATCTTGTAATCTTTTGTTTAAGTCTGGACAATTGAACATTAGATGTTCTAACTCTAGAAGTCAGATTCTCTCTCTTACCCACAGTTTTAGTGTAGATAAGTTCTGGGGTAACACTTTTATTTAATGCTTATCCTAGTTTATTCTAAACTGATAGAATAGCCAATGAATAAAAGTTAGGTTCTTTTCAGTCTTATTGATTGTGTCTTGTCCTGGGCATGCATGTGCAGCTCTTTTCAAGAATTCCCCAGAAAGTATTACTGTTTTCCTTTCAAAAAACGGAGTTTCTTTTTCAAGCTTCTCCTTCCAGGGTCCTGGGCTGTGGGTTTTGTTTTGTTTTGTTTTGTTTTGTTTTGTTTTGTGTCTCAAACACATTCTTTCATCCCCAGTAAGAATCTGGTCCAGTGCTCCAGTCCAGCACTGGCTTTACTCCATTGCTCTGCTCCACTTTTTAACCCTACCATTTTGCACTGGCTCCATTCCACAGCTCCACTCCTTCTTTCTTCACTGCTTCTTCACTCTGGATGAATTCTGGGTTAGGAGACCCAGATACATACCCTGAATCAGTCTTCTATGGAATCAGATGGCATTGATGTACAAAGACACCCAACAATTTCATTTATGTATGCCAATAATCAGGCTCCAGTGACTACACTTGAATGCATGTGGGTTTCCAAGCCAATGTGGGCTGCACAAACTGCCATGTGGAACCAAGGAAAGGAGAAGGGCACAGACTATTACAACCCCCAAGCCTTTGCTGCTATTTTTGGCTTCTTTCTAATTCACTGTTGAGTTAATTTCTAGACTCAATCATCTCCCAGATTTTAGAGAAAGTTGATGCTGACAGTCTGCCCATTTTGATGTTTTAAGGGGGATCATTTGCTCCTTTTTTCAATTATGTGGTTTTATCCTTTATTCTATTGATATGGTATAGAAAGGAATCAATACTCAGGTATTAAAACAACCTTGCAATTCTGGGCTAATCCCATTTGGTTGTTGTGTCTAATCTTATTATATGTTGCTGGATGTATTTTGCTAGTATTTTGTTGAAACTTTTTGTGTCCATACTTATAGGAGATAATTGTCTGTAGTTTTCACGTTTATGTCTTCATCTGCTTTTTGCAGAAGTGTAAAACTAGCCTCATAGAATGAATTGGGAAATGTCCCTTTATCTTCTATTTTTGGAAGATTTTGTGAATAGTTGCTATTAATCCTTCCTTAAATGTGTAGTAGAATTCATCAGGGGAAGCGGGTGCTCAACCACTTGAGTTACATTCACTCCCAAAAGAGTATTTTTATAATTGCACTATTAATTACACTCCATTGTTTACAATGTTGTTTTATTTTAATTTTTATTCCAGTAACATTTATACAAACAAAAATTTCCCCTTTTACCCATATTCATGCCTATAATTTAAGGCTGTTAATTATTTTTATGATGTTGTGCCACCAACACCAGCATCCATTAGCAAAACTTTACAATTAACCCAAATTGAAACTGTACAATTTAAGCATTAACACCCCATTGCCTACCCCCAGGCCAGCTAGTGGTAATCTATATTCTAGATACTGACTCTATGAGTTTGCTTATTCTAACTGCTTAATATTAGTGAGACCATACAATATTTGTCCTTTTGTGTCTGACATTTCACTCAATGTGATGCCTTCAAGGTTCATCCATGTTGTCAAAAGTATCAGAATTTCATTCAATTTTATTATATACCACATTTTGTTGATCCATTCATCAGTTGATGGACATGGGTTGCTTCTATCTTTTGGCAACTGTGAATAATGCCACTATGAACTTTGGTGTACAAATATCTGTTCAAGTCCCTGCTTTCAATTCTTTTGATGTACTTCCAATTGGGATTGCCAGTCATATGGTAATTCTACACCTAACTTTCTGAGGAACTTCCAAAATGTCTTCCACAGTGGCTATACCATTTTACATTCCCACCAGCAATGAGTGAGTATTCCTATTTATCCACATGCTCTTCAACACAACTAATTTCCTGTTTGTTTTTTTTTTAAAGAAGGCAATCTAATGGGTATAAAATGGTATTTCATGGTGGTTTGGATTTGCATCTCCCTAATAGCTAAAGATGTTGAGCATCTTTCATGTGCTTTTTGGCCATTTGTATATGTTATTTGGAAAAATGTCTAAGAATGTCTTTTGCCCATTATTTTAATTGAGTTGTCTTTTTATTGTTGATTTCTAGATTTCTTTATATTTTGTGGGTATTAAACCCTTATTAGATATGAGGTTCCAAATATTTTCTCCTATTCAGTAGGTTGTATTTTCATTTTCATGACTAGGTCCTTTTTTAAAATAATTAATTAATTAATTAATTAAAAATTTTAAAGATACTTAGATGTCCTGTCCAGCGGGACAGTCAACAGGGGCCTCGAGCCTGTCGGAAAAAGAATGGTATGGGACAAGGAGACATGAAGAATGGCAGCAAGACAGGAGGTCTGATCAAGCTGCAAAAGTTTATTGGTGAGGTACAAGTATTTATGCTCAAAGGAAGGAGGGAGTGGTTAGCAGGGGAGGGTGGCTTGTTAGTTATCTATTGGTAGCTGCTGTTGCTGGGGAAGGGGATAGATTAGCTAACTGGCATTTCCAGTTCTTTGAGAAATCGGTGGAACATGACTC
>PVKH010011366.1:0-17794 GCA_004027955.1 Chaetophractus vellerosus
TCCAGGGGCACCCTGCACTGAATGCCCGCCCCCATCCAACACCCTAAACCAGTAACCCTTCCTTGTCATATTGCCATTATGGTGTTCCCAACTTTGTACTTTCAACCACATACCCACCAATCCCCAGTATTCACCTAGTCCCTCTCCCAACCCTCCTCCCAGTTCCCTGGACCTTCCAACCCACCCTCCCCAATCTACCCACCTGTCAACCCTGCACCACCCAAGCCAATATCACTACCCTCTTGCCATATCCCAAATGACATTGCAACGACAGATATAGGCCATTTTATATCGTCCCATAACATGCAGAACTGTGTGGGAGAGAGTGTAGACTACAATGTGAACTATGTTCCATGCTTAGTGGTAATGCCCCAGGATGCGTTCATCAATTGCAATGAATGTGCCACACTAACGAAGGATGTTGTTTATGTGGTAGGGTGTGGGAGGTGTGGGGAGCGGGGCATATGGGAATCCTTATATTTTTTGTGTAATATTTATGTAATCTAAGTATCTTTTTAAAAAATTTAAAAAATTATAATAAAAAATAAATGTTTGCTCTTTTAATCAGGAAAAAAAAAATCCTTTTGGACTCCAGAGCATAAATCTGTTCACTTAATAGTTGGATAAATATTGACTTATAAGTGAAAAATTTATTCTGAATTTAGAGTTTCAATTGAGGTTATCACTGAATGCTATTAATGCTGAAAGATTATTTTGATCATCATATTAATAAAACTAAAAAAAACTACACTCATAGAATCCCTGGTCCCTGAGAAGCTGCAGTCCCTCCATGGTTCTCCAGTTATCAAATACTGCTTAGTACATTCCATCTGTACTGTAGAATCTAGATAAATGTTCAGATAATTTTGTTCACTCTCAAAGGCAAGTGTAAAAGCTATAAGTAATCTAGCCACCTACACATTTTATTTCTTTACTTTTTTCTACTATTTTTGCCCTCACTTTACATAAATATTATAAAATGACTTAAATATGCAGTCAATTTTTTTATAACAATCCATAAAATGCAATCATAATGCTCTTTGTAATATTGTATGAAATATACTTAGAAAAAACTGACATTATACCTAGTTAGTAAAAATTTTACCAAGTCTGGGATATTGTACTTTTTATTAAATTGCCAGGAATAAAACATCTTGTTTTTACCTTTTTATTTAGATTGTATATTCAGGTATTTCTTTAGATGACTTTTTTAAAATTAGGCACGTTAATTCATATTTTTATTTTTCAAAGCCTAACATAATCTCTAGGATTATATCTGACATTACTGTTGACTGCAGTCATTTTTCTTACTACCTTACAGTAATGGATCATTTGACTCACAATAACATTCAATGGAAAAAATGAAACCAAAAATCATAAATAAACTAATTTTTAACATCATCAGGGAGTGTTTGGGCATTTTTACCTTTATGAACTATTAAGCATCTTCTACATCTTTTCTGAGCAGTTTCAATAAAAAGGCAATAATAGTTCTGTGTGGGTCGCACATATTAAATCCAGACAACAAATACAATTTACATGTAACAGCAACACAACAGGGAAAATAATGTTAAGGTTAAAGGGGAGCATAATTTTTTAGCTTTCCCCTTTGACATTCGTATCCTTTCCTCACTCCCTACAGCTTAGAAAATTTACATTCTCTTGGTTAATCACCATTCTCCATGCAGTTTAAAAACAAGTATAGGAGTAGGAATAAAAAATAAGAGAAAATAAACAAACATAAGTTCAGTTCCTGTTCAGTCTGCCTGTAAGAGCTCAAATAGTGATACTGTACATTTTCATTAACATAAAGCTTCTTGTTTGGGTTTGAAATCTCTTTAGTGCTTGCAGGTTTGCTTTTGAAAAGTGAAAGCATGGAGCAAGATAAAGTATGGGAAAAGACTTGGGGATGAGGACACAAAGAGGTTAAAAGTAAAAAGAGTGAAAGGGGCAAGACAAAAACTCAATAAATAGATTTCTTTGAGAAATCCTTCTGTTTAAAATAAGGTAAATTTGGGAATTCTACAACTATCTGATCAATTTTGATAGTGCTGACAGTCAGCTGCGATAATCCAGGTCCCCAAACCAAGAGTGACTCTTAATCTGGCCAAGGTTCATCTCCACTTCTTTGCTAGATAAATCAGGGCAGAGATGTTTAGCAGCAAGAAAATAAGTCGTGATGTTGTCAAGATTTACTATTTGCTGCCAGAAATCCTAGGCAAGTTTTAACTACTACCAGGGCATATTGTAAAAAGTCAGGGCAAAATTGATGCCCCTCCCCCCCCCATTCCCACTTTACCACAAGACTATTTTATTCAGGTAGATGGGGGGATTTCCTTTGTTTATTACTCTGCTAAATCATACAAATTGTGAGCTTTGTGTTCAAAATTTTATTCAATCTGAGAATTACGTAACAAAAGTAAAGCCCACATTCAGACAAGGGTCATATAATCATTTCTATAACTTATATTGCAGGAGTTATGTGAATTTCATGAAATAAATCTTATAAAAAGACTTGTAATCATGAGGTGTGCTATTAATGTAAGGTGGAAGTGTGAAAAGGTCATTTTGCTAAGGTAATCTTCTAAATTACTAGATGGAAGTCTTCCAAGGAGCGAGAGAAAGTCAAATAATCACACCTAAGCATTGGAAACAATGCTGTGCAAACTTTGTTGGCCTTGTTCATGTCTGTCTTCTGTATTTAACGTATCACTGGGTTTTTGTGGTTTTTTTGTATGTTTTTAAACCTGTTTGAGGTTGTTTAATTTTTTCATATTTTTAACCTAAGAACGCAATTTGAGGATGTGGTGGTTTGGAGCTGTATGTACCCCAGGAAAACATGCTCTTAAACAATTCAGGTGTGGCCCAAGATGGGTCTTAATCCTATTTCTGGAGTCTTTTACATGAAAAAATGAAACTCTGGCAGAGAGAAGGAAATCCATGGGAAGCAAGAAGCTGAAATTCAATGGATCCTGTAAAATAATGGGAAGAGAATGGAGAGGGCAGGAGATGCTGCCATGTGCACTGCCATGTGACAGAGGTGTCAAGGACCAAGGATTACTGGTAGGTAGCCCAAAAACAACAGTCTTGATGATGTGTCGATCTGGACTTTCTCTTAGCTCCTGTAACAAATGTACCACACTAGGGAAAGATGTTAATGTGTGAAAGTGTGGGAGGGGGAGGGGTGGGGTATATGGGAATCCCTTATATTTTTGATGTAATATTTATGTAATCTAAAACTTCTTCAAAAATTAAAAAAAAAAACAAAAGAAAAACAAAAAAACCCACATGAACTAATAAATTCTCATTGTTTACAGCAACCCATGGCATAGTATTTGCTTGAGTAGTCACAGGAAACTAAAACAGCGGGTAAAGAGAAATGTATGTTTGGAAAAAAGGTAAACATCATGGAACATTGAGAGTTTAAGGGAAAAATACATAATGGTTTCATTTTGTATACTAACAAGCGCTTTATGTACTGATGACTGAGTATCACCATTGGGAAATGGAAAGTTGAAATGAAAGGCCATGTCATTTCTTCATCTCATTGCAACTTGAAGCAGACTTCCTCACCATACTTCACCCTTAAGTCTTTCTTTAAAGAAAGAAGATTGCCAGCCAAACCCATTTAAAAAGATATCTGAATCAAGAAAGTATATGCCATGCTAGATAGAGTATTTTAAATTTTCATCGAAGGCATAGAAACAATGGCAGAAAAATTTCATGGCACAGGATCTTCAGAATACCTATTCTTCTAAAAGGGTAGTTTTTAGCAGTAGCATTATAAGATGAGAAAAAATCCTGTCATCTACTAGCATTTATTCAAAATATTTTCTTTTCTTTTTAAGTTAAAAAAAAGTTTTTTTTATGATAGAGGGAATGAAGATGAGAAGTTGCTTGCTTAAATATACTAACAAAGATTAAATGGAATAGTTTTTAGAAAATAAAAAGATAAATACTTGAAAGAAATAGATGAAGTAAAGAAAATCCAAGTAAAGAAAAAGTGAGCTACTAAAAGTAAAGACTCTATTTTTGTTTCAATGTTTTTCTTGACATTGTACATGGTATTTATGATTTTTGTCTCATTGACTTTTTTCCTATTTGTCATTAATTTATAGTAAAAATAAATATTTCCTTTTGAAAGATAGATTTTGGCTTAGAATTATTTTATTGTAAAGGTGAAATTACTCTAGAGACCCCTGAAAAGATCAATCTCTATATTAATTTAAGTCCTACTGTAAACTTTAAGATTTCAAAGCCATCTAGGTAACTGTCTTAGAAATTATTTTGATGAAACAGAAGAATCCAAGTTCCATGCCATTATAAAGCAGAGTAAGGTGACAGTTATGCACAGTGTCCCCAAACCAACAATTATTGCAGCAGCATCTCCTGCACTTTATCTTATCTAGCAAAAATTGAACCATTTTAAATCAAACTGATACATACACTCATTCACTTCTTGTCCAATCAAAACTGAATTACCTGTCAACAGAGAAGTAGACTTACAAGTGTGAAACCATTTGACCATGTTATATTTTAATTTGCAGAGACAAAAATGACAAGCAATTTATTTACATAAAACTGTACAAAAGCAAATTAAATTATGTAAAGTATTTCATAAATAGTTGGACGAGTGTTTAATACATTTTGCCATGTTTAGCATAGTTGCGTGCATAGTGACTCATAATAAACGATGATAAATTGTTCTCTGCTTCACTATCAACATCCAAGTAGCAGAACAATAGTCAATGGTTAACATTACAAACAGATCGTACCACACTGAATGCAAGTGCTTTAAAATGTAGGAAAAGTTGCCTGAAAGCAAACCCCAGGTAGCTGGAAAAAAAACGATGCCTTCTGCCAGATGTTGTATGTTCTTCTCCCCGGGTCACAACTAACAAGCTTTACTATATTTATGATCATCTACACTTCTTTTTTTCTTAAGGACACATTGTGTGTCTGTGTGTGTATATATATATAGCTATATATATATATATATATATATCTCACTGATACCATATTCCTAAAAGTATTTTAGGTCTTCAGATTTCTCATGACTGTTTTATGTTGGCTGTTTGATTCTTGGCAGTTTCTTCTGGCCTGTGTGTTTTATTTCACCTCCCTCTAAGACAGCTTCCTAGGGTAGCCTTTCAGTCAGACATCTTCAATACCATCTTAGTTTCTCCTCCCATAAAAATAATACCTCCCTTGTTTTCTGAAACTCAGTAAGCAGGCCAGTGAAAACAAACAGAAATGATATCTGGAGGGTCAGAATGACCATTAGTTTCTAGACTGAAGCTACAGATGTTTTAATACATGTAAATTTATATAGTTACTCAATTATAAATGTGTCCTAATGTATCATGCATGCAAAGTTCATTTGAGATTCTTGTGTACAGAAAACAAGTGTGGTTTATATACTGTACAACCAAAATGAAACAGCAGCTAAAATAAAAACAATGAAAAAAAAATGAATAAAACTTCTAAAATCAATATCTTAACTTGCAAAATGGACTGATTTCACCCCTGATAGTATCTCTCTGTGTTACTATTAGAATAAAATAGCAGTCTCGTCAGATTTAAGCAGCCCATATTAATGCATTAATTTTGTTTTATGAATGAACAATATTTAAGACTGGTCTATTATCTGAGTTTGCCAGAAGAAGGCAATTTTTTTAATATATTATTTATTATTTTCAGAAAATAAACATGGATAAATATACAGGATCAAAAATGTCGGGAATAGCCCATTTCCCCTCATTGTCCAAACCCAACAACCGTTTTTTTACCATAACAACAGGTATAAAAGGCACAGTTGCTTATTTTGCATTCACTCATTTATTTATTTTTTTGTTTCTTTTTGTTGATTTTTTTTTAAAAGCACTCTATATATGGAGTGGCACCAGATTTAACCTATTGAAAATAAAAGTCATACAAACACAAAATATATTTCTGTGTCATGCCATCTCATTATATAATAAACATGTTATGATAGCTAATTCTACTAGAATTACTGCAAATACTTACAGTACACTGAATTTTATTCTTTCACACCCATTTTAGTTCTAAGAAAGGCTCACAGGTTAAGTGACAATGGCATGGCTGTCCTGCATGTGGTGCAAATGTCAGTGAATGAATGTTGATCCAATTAATCCAAAGGTTTGGTATGACCCGTAGAAGCTTTATAGACAACAGAAGGATTTAAAGATAGAGTGAAATGAGCTATCTGGTTTCAAGTGTCTAATGAAAGAAAATAAACAATGTATTTTAAAATAAAACAGTTTGTTGAACATCTGTGTTATGCAATCAAATATTTCCTTTGTAACGTGCAAGAAAAAATATGTATACATTTCAAAAGTGTCTTTAGAAGTATTTTGTCTTAATAGGTACTTACAGATTATACAAGGCAGAACTGCTTTAATGCAGTTTCCTAACAAAGTACTAGAATTGCATCTTTCCATAGTGTAAATAATAATCAAACATAAACATGTTCAATTATTGATATTTTAGTCCAATGTTTTTATTTCAATTACATATCTTCTTTTATCCTAACTATTATACATAAACTAACACCAAAATGAAAAGTCCATTTAAGAAAGAGCATAAGGAAATAACCCCAAAGGTGTACCCCCACCAAAAAGAGAAATGGTTTTCAAAGATAAGCATTTTGGTGAACTATAGTGAATTACCAACCTCTATTCCAGGCTGCTTCACATTATAGTCTAAGGAATTCTGCAAAGCAGGAAACTACCCAAAGCTGCATTGTTTCTACAATTTGCTAGAGAGCTATCAAGGCTATGCCTTAACCAGGTTACAAACATTCAGTGATGGGAAACTTTGCTCCCTTCTCCTGTTATCCCCTGATTTGTCCATAGATTGTCACTTTTGTTTGAATGTCCAGCTCAATTCCCAATTGCTAAATCATCCTCTGTAGAGCAAGTGGCTCAAAATCTGCACAGTCTCTTTCTTTCTAATCCACTGATAAAACTGCATTTTCCAACTTTGAGATGTGTGTACTGAGGAATGTCACTGCCCAGAACTCATTTCTTTCATGTTTGGTTTGGATTTATTTTGAGTTTTATATAAAATAATATTCAAATCACTCTAATGACAAAGTTCATTAGGATATCATTTTGCTTCAATGTTGTGAGTCTCAAAATAGTTCTATATTGCACAGGGTTCAAAATTAATGCACTTGTGTTTTATGAAGGTATGCATTGAACAAGTGAAAATGCAATTGGCAACTTGAAAATTGGTAATGTGACAAGCAAGCATAACCTGGATTCTAAAATATAATCGTGGGCTTAATTTATAGGATTGTATGCCAATGCATCTTTTTTTCCTTACCTTAATACCCACAAATACAATAATTTTAAAAAGTAGAATCTTCCCTGATAATAGTATCTGAAATTAAACTTGAATCTCTACTAGTTGTCTATTATCATAATACCAAAAATATGTCTCACTCATTTTTCATTTTTGAGCTTTCAAATAAAATCCATTTTGAAAGAAGCATGTCTTCATCATATAGAGACAATGTAAAAAGAACCAGTATTTGAGTTTTTCTCTATGTGCACGGGTTCAGCTGCTTTTATTTTTTTAATGGATTTTCACTTCAAGACCAAATCTACTTCATGATATCCCTGATCCACAATATGATCTTTGGCCTTTTAATGACGCAATCATTCCAGTTAGTTGATAATATTGGTCCTGTTCTGAAAACGAAAAATGTAATTTTTACAAAGTCATAAGTAGTGTCATTGATACATGTGATCAAGATCGTGTGTTTACTGAGACTATTCAGTGACTGTATGGAATTGAATGTGATACTCCTGACTTGAAAATATGCCAATTTGGTACTGCAATCTCTGAATGAGCATTGTCTTGCTGCCAGTCTGTTAGAATATTAAAGCTGCAATCTTCCCAAAGTGCTTCTTAATGGAGCCGCTCATATTTATAAGGACTGTACCTTTAGAGAGACTCTATCATTTTTGAAGGACTGCCTTTGATGGCGATAAACCATATTTTAATGGTATGTCTGAAATATGTTTTACCTGACTTGCTATTTTTGACCAGCCGGATGACACTCGAACAAAATCAAAGTGACTAAAATCATGTTTTCGTTTAGGGATAATGAGAGTGTGTTGTGTTCTGCTAATCAGGCTTGTTACCATGGAAGGAACTTGCAACCATCTTTATTTGTTTTTCCTTTTCTTTTTTTTTTTTTTTTTTTTTTTTGGGGGGGGGGTGGTTTTTTGTTTTTGTTTTTTTTTTTTGAAAGGTGGGTGGGGATGAGGCAGAGTGGGTGTTGGGAATCAGTGAGGGGATTAGACATGCAAGTAACAAGGATGGTTTCTACATTGTACATTATAATCAGGCTAACAGTATCACTAATGGCCTGATATGGAGGCAGAAGTGGCAGGCAAAGCTTTGTCTCTTTGGTAGCCCCCTCTTTTTTGATTAAATGGTTTTGCTTTGTAAGGTTTGTTGCCCCTTATTCTCCTTCTCATACATGAAAAGAACTTTGCTGTTGCTCCTCTCCTTTTATAGCCTACAGGTAAACTTCTCTTCTAGTGAGAGTATTGACCGGAGATGGCTTGTATTCCCCTGTTTTTGTAAGGGGAATATCCTCAGGGTTGGCTTCCTCATTTTTGCTGAAACTAGCTGTGCTGAAGGTCTCATAGGATGAGGTCAACTTTTTGTTCAGGAGGTTTCTGTTGCGGTCACCCATGATGGCGGCCTCACCATTAGCCAGATTTTCCTGGCTTCCTCGTTCATCTACAGGCATGAAAGTGGAGAGTTTGGGCTGGCTCTTCTTCCTCTCTGGAGAAGTACGGACAGGCATCCAGCAGGAGTCTGAGTGGCCATATTCATCACACTCGCGCGTGCACTTCCCAGTCAGGGCTACATCTGGAAGAGGTCTTGAATCTGAAATCCAAGGAGAAGAAGCCATTAAAGTTGTACCTTCCCTAACAAGCTTTCCTGATCTGTATGAAATTGAAGGAAAATAGTATATATATCCCTTACTATCTTATTTCCCAACGCAGCTTATCACCCTACAGAAAAGATTTAGTTCATCTATATTAAATACAAGGTTTTGCAAAAACTTCAAATATTATAAAGAGAAAAGAGACAAAATTTCATTGTGCAGATGAGAGAGGTATATATGCATTTATTATGGGACAGGGCCTTGTGGATGTCCTCAAGTAGAAGCATTATGTATATATGTATATTTATATGAGTATGATTTTGTTTTTCCACATCCAACATAAAATTATTATTTCTAAGTAAATAATTTTCTGTATTTATAATTTATCCCAGAAATGGTGTACTTTTGCCAATTTGATTCCTTCTTGCTTATACATTATTCATGGAATGCAAATATGCAAAACCATATATTTAAAATAATTTCTAAGATGCAGAGGTAGAACCTAAACTGACAGCACATTACATTAAATGGTAAAAAATAAAAGTGCAAAGTATAAGTCAGTTATGGGTGTGTGCATATAACAATATAACCACCTAGCCCACCCTACTCCATATACCTCCCCCCATGTCAAATGACCTACTATGTGCTGTTGGATAATTCCCTGAGTGTTTACGTAAAAATATATTTCCCAGTGTGTTTGCTGAATGGAAATGTTATGTGAAATGGAATGTGTTAGTCAAATATATAGTTAATTTCCTAACCTTTGGATGAAATAGCATATATTCCTAATTAAAGGTGTGGTCCAGTGGAATGGGAAAAAAGTTCTATTTCTAAAGAGCTAAATCATTTCTAGAGAGCTCTTAGGATCAAGATTAAAGAAAGCACTTAAGAATTACATGTATGTGTAATTTAAATCATTAAATGTGTCTGCCTTTGGAGAATGGTTATGTATGTCTTCAGTATTAAAAATAAATCTTTGTTTTTTTAACAGACTTTTTATTTGAGAGTAAGAGAGATAAAAGTTGCTCTACCTCAACAGATTTAAGGGACCAACCTCTAAGGTATTATACATTTTATACTTTATTTTATTGTCATACAAAAGAACATAATATGCTCCAATTTATATACTGTTATCATTTCATTGAAAGGCTTGGGATTAAAGAATGAAAAATTTTAACCTCTGCAAAAACATCCACAACCACTGGAATCAGTAAGAATCCCATATGCATAATCCTAGGTGTATTTGTTTAAAAATAGAAATGGGATTATTTAAATTATTCCTAATATATTTAAATTATAAACTATTGTGACAGTTTGAAGTTCTTTTGTGAATCCAAAAAGATTATGTTCTTAAACTAATCTATTCCTGTGGGTGTGGTATCTTTTGATTGCATTAGATTCCCTTTACATCACTTGATTAGATTTCTTTTGATTGGACTACATCAATGAAGCATCAGCCAGATTGGATCTCTGCCCTTTCGCTGGGTCTGATAGAAACAGAGACACAGAGAGAGACACACACAGGAAAAGGGAGCTCTGCGATTTTTGATCCTGCCTTGTGAGAGGACTCAAGGATCACTAGCAGCCAAAGCTTAAGCACAAAGCCCCCAGAGGCTGGGCCCGTGGAGCAGTGCAAGGTTGAGGAGACAAGCCCAGAGCTGAACAGAGGAATCTTATGCCTGAGAGCTCACAGGTGAACTTGGGAAGAAAGCAGAGTGGCTGAGACTAAGAAGGCCTGGTAAAAGACAAGCCCCATGCCTGGCTGCCCACAGCTCAGCTCTGGGAGACAGTAGATTCTGGAGAGGAAGGCAGGGACCTCAGCAGAGATCCATGGCCACATTCACCACACAGCAGCACCCCAGAATCACCAGTAGCTGACTTTGGTTAGAAATCATCTCTGCTGATGCCTTGGTTTGGCCATTTCATAGCTTTGGAACTATAAGCTTTTACCCCTCATAAAATTTCTTTTATAAAAGCCAACCCATTCTGGTACTTTGCATTGGTAGCCCAGAGGCAAATTAAGACACTGTGCTTTTATATCCCCACCCCACTGCCTGTATTTTGACATTTTATTCTTATTTTGGCTATCATTTGCAAAGGACATTTTATATTTTACTCTGCCAAATCTCCTAAATCAAGGCAGTCCAAAAATGTATGTCATTTTTCCTTGTTTAGGGATAATTGAAATATTATTTGCCAGCCCATCAATTTTTGAACCACTGCGTCCTGGCACTTTTTTTTTTTTTTTTTTGAGGTGTTCTTAGTTCAACAAGGAAATGCCAGGATTCTTTATAGGAAAACTAGAATTAATTTTCACTTTTCCAAAGTTACATAAAGTGCAAAGGTAATGATTTATTGCAATAACATATGGTGCTGTTTAACTTCTATGTGGGCAGATCCTCTTAATTTTATCATCTAAAGAAGAAGCACTTTCCCATTCATTTTTTCACACTAAATTCCCACTGTGTCTCTAACTCATATTTTAGAAACATTTTAAAAAGTCAAAATATTGGGAACCGGCTGTAGCTCAATTGGTAGGGCTCCGGTTTACCACATGGGAGGCCCCGGGTTCGGTTCCGGGGGCCTCCTTGTGCAGGCAGACTGCCTCGAGAAGGCAAGCCGCCGCAGGCAGGGCAAGCCGCCGTGCAGGGAGCTGACTCGGTGGATCACTGCAGCGGGGGGAGACAAGTAGACACAGAAGAACGCAAAAATGAACACAACAAGAATAAGCAGAAAGGGGGGGGATATATAATAAATTTTTAAAAAGTCAAGCTATTAACAAATTTTATGAATGACTTTTATAATCTAGTTGGTTTTAAAATCCTCTAAATGAGCTAGCTGCATTTTAGGAATATTTCCTATCTTGATGTACATTTTTATTTTGAAGCTGACCTAAATACTTTGAGTAGAAAAATCTTATAAAATGCAAAGTGTAAGATCAGTTCAAGATTTTACTCTAAACAGTCCTTTCTTTTTATCACCATTTAATTATTCCAAAGTTTTCCTTTTTTCTTATGATAGTGCCTATTAATAACATGAGAAAATAATTTAGCTACTGAAAAAAGGGGGGGAAAGACTCTATATGGGCAAAAGACTTGACTAGAGATCTCTCCAAAGAAGAGATACAAATGGCCAGAAGGCAATTGAAAAGTTGTTCAGCATCATTAGACATCAGGGAATTTTCAAATCAAAACCATAAAGGGATACCATTTCACACCCATTAGAATGATTGCTATTAAAAACCCAGAAAATAACAAGTGTTGGAAAGGATGTGAAGAAATAGGAACACTCAATCGTTGCTGGTGACAATGTAAAATGGTGCAACTGCTATGGAAGACCATTTAGCAGTTTCTCAGAAAGCTAAATATAGAACTACCATATGACTCATTAATACCAGTGTTAGTTATATACCCAAAAGAATTGAAAGCAGGGACTCAAACAGATGTTTGCACACCAATGTTCATAGCAGCATAATTCAAAATTGCCAAAAGATGTAAGGAACCCAAGTGTTTATCAACTGATGAATAAATAAAATGTGGTAAATACATGCAATGGAATATTACTCAGACATAAAAAGGAATAAAGTCTTGATACATGCAAAAAATGAATAAACCCTGAAGACATCATGTTGAGTGAAATAAACTAGGCACAAAAGGACAGATATTGTATGATCTCACTGATTTGAAACAATGAGAATAAGCAAACTTATAGAGTCAGAATCTAGAATATTGATTCTGGGTGTCAATAAGGAATGGGAAGTTAAGGCTTAAAATATACAGGGCTCCTATTTGGAATGATGGAAATATTTTGGTATTGGATGGTGGTGATGGTAGCACAATATTGTGATTAAAATTAGCAGCCCTGAAAGATGTATCTGGATATGTTTAAAATGGAAAATGTTAGATTGTATATATGGTATAATTAAAAAAAAAGTCCATGGAACTACACTACACAAACAGAGATCCCTAAGGTAAACCAGGGACTATATCTAACAGTACCATTATAAAGATGTGCTAATATCAATTGTGACAGATGTTTCACACCAATGTAGGGTGTTGGTGATAGGGTGATAGGTGGGAATCCTGTATTTTATGCATGATTGTTCTGTAACCCACAAATTCTCTAATAAAGGGGGAAAAGTATAAAATATATCTATGAATGTGGTTGTAAATTTACTGCAGAAGTGACCTAGAATGGCATATAACATCACCTCTCTAGTTTATCTTACACATTGTACCTTAAACAGTTTACCACAAAGTCAATGACTTACACAGGTTGCTGCTTTTCAGGAATTAATGTGTTTCTAGTTTGAAATTCATTGCACCTTCTTTTCCCAGTATTTGAGATGCATTTAGAGACCATTTGTAAAGTTAATTTTAATGTTCTGCCAACTCTTGTTATCTGTGTTTAACTTGTGCACCTGAACCACCTATAGTTCATAAAAAATTAGATCTGTATAGACTGACTTAATTTCCAATCAACTATGAGTAAAATGCTCTGCCATTCTTTCCCTTGCCTTTACTTCATAGTCCAGCACATTTCCTGCTCAAAGTGATTTCTACTTATTGCTTTTAACAAAAAGCTTCTTGTCTTCTGTGCCATCATTCACATGCGGGCTGCCACATCTTTATCCAAAAAGCACAACTTTTAATAAGAATCTCCTGTCATTTCCAAAGTCAAACATTCATTGGGGACCACAGTGGAAGTTGACAAGCCTAATTGGCTGAGACATGTTGCTGTTTTTATCATCAAATTTAGAATATAATCAAGAGATTCATCATAAGCAATCAAAACTTCCAATCCGGATGACTCAGATGAAACCTCCAAAGAAATGCCAATGATTAACTAATACAATTTGTATTATGATGCAATTTATTAAGGTAATGTAGGAGTGGAATAGTATTTTTCCATGTTTATAAATTTTATTATCTTGATTATGCTTGCATATATTATAAACATTTGAGAACACAAAAGCTAGATAGGGTCTTAGATAGTCATCAGATACACTTACTTCTGCTTTTCATGAAAGATATTCTCTTAAAGTCTCCTACTTTTGCAGTATCTTCCTTACCTTGTAATCCTTCAAAGCCTTTCATTTAAGGATGTGTTTACTAACATCTCAAAACATTTTATTCTTTAGTTTAGTACTGTTCCCTTAAATTTTAATCTCATAGTGAAGATGGAAAGAATCTAATTACCAAATCTTGTTAGCTGATACTGGATAAATCAATAAAAAAGTAAAGCTTTCCATATCAGAATATAATAAAATTCTCTTATCAGCATTTTCCATAATAAAGCCAGTTTCTTAAGTGGCTTTTGTTTTTTCTTCCCTACTTAATCATATCATACTTTGAAAAACTGGAAGTAGAAATGGCACCCATCAGATCCTATTCTTGCTTTAACATTACTTGCAGAGTTCCCCATTTATACCTAGTTATGCTATTTACTAGAATTATTGCATCATTTTGTAGAGTTAAAGTCCTTTCTTAGATGTAAAACTAATTTTGCTCACTGAGGTACACAAGTTTAAGCCATCATAATAGCAAACAGTTTAGAATGATTTACAAATGATGTACTTTCCCATACTTGATCTCTTTGACTCCTCACTTCAATCAAATAGCATGGAGGATCAGTTCAGCAAGAGGTCCAGCCTGTGGGAGAGCTGAGGCCAAAGAAGAAGTGTTTTGGCTTCACTTTGATATTTTTCCCATCCGCCATATAGATTCTTCTTAAAATATAATAGCTGAGATATTTAATAGTCAATTACTGTTACCCGCAACCCTGAGAAATAGCTACAGTCCCCAGAGAAAGAGAAAAACAAATATCTAAACAGCCCAGATAAATGGGAGGCACATGGTCACAAATTTTACTACTTAATGAAAAGAATGGTACAATCTCCCCAAAATCATAAATTTCCTAAAGTAGGGGAGATTATATCCTAATTTAAGTCAGTTTCTCTCACTAAATGGAGTGTATCCCTTCTGAGTAAGGACAGATGGGTGGGTGGTAGGAAAATGATGCTAGATATTGTCACAATGACCACAACAAGAAGTGACAGACAATATGGAAGAGTCATTAGAAATAGCAAGGAAAGCACAGGTTTTATAGAGGCATTTAATGTTTCCAGAAGTTGTCCTATACAATTCAGAAGCCTTTAGGGGAATCCTTATAGGAGAGCAGAGTAAAATCATTCAGACTTTTGAAGTTAGCTCTGTACCAATAAGGATTGTGAAAATGCTGAGTTAATGCATTCTTCCAGAATCCTGAACCCACTCTGCTTCCTGCCCTTGGCTCGGGGCTGAAGAGACAGGAACTTTCTGCTTAGTAAGCGAAGTCATGAACATGTTACATTTAGTTTTAAATATTTTCACTGAGTTTGTCTTTTTTTTTGTTTGTATGTTTTAGTGTTTCTTTAAATCTTAGATGCCTAGAGATATACGCATCCTTTGTTTATTTGTTTAATATACAAATTAGTGAAATCACTGACCACATGAGATAAATGGGTTGTTAGTAAATGAGACATTTACCTCATTCCTAAATTGGTCATTCAAAATCAAGCACTAGCACATTCTTAACAATAGCTGACAAAAATTCTGTAAATGAAAAACTGCAGTATTCTGTTTTGTAGAGAAAAAACATGTAGGCAGATTTTCTTTTTTTTTCTTTTTAAAGTATTCATTTTTCTTTTATCACTTCCTGATTTCCTGATATACATAGCCTTGTCTATAAGCACACATAAAATTTGATGCAACTTGGTGGACTATGAAAAGATTTTTTAAAAGGAAGAATAAGAAAAATGAAAGATAAGTGCCAAGTGTTTTCCAATAAATATTTTAGCATTACCTCTATTTTCATTAGTCCAAATGGAAATCTCTCTTTTACTCAAAAGATTGAATCAAATGCTTCATTCTAAAATAAGTATGAGAAAATTATTTATTTTTTCCTGATACGACTGTGAGGAAATCATTAAATAAATGTAGGTTAGCCAAAACATTTTTATATGGAACATTATTATTGTAGTAAATAGTACTTGGAAGTGTGGGGATGAGTCTTAAGAGATATAGGTTTGGCTTTTTTATATAAATCACTGAAAGAGCCCTGCATTCTGCCTGTTTGTGGAATTAAGAAGGCTAGAAAGGCAAGCATGTAACAGATCATAGGGGTGGTGAGGAGTGGACTGGGAAGTGCTGTCTTAGACCAGCAGTTTGTGATCTGCTCAATGGCCTCTTTGTTGAAGGAGAAGAAATTTATAGTTACGTTAAGTGTGGTTCATGGCCACATAAAAGGGGTAAAGATTCTAAAGTGTGTTCTGATTTATCATAGAATCACCTGATCAGACTGGAATTTAAGGGACTATAAGGACCACCTACTCACTCACCCTTTACTTGAGTTTCATCTATACCACTGTCCAGTACTTAAGGGCCAATAAACTTGGGAAAGATGAGTAGGTTTAGAGTCCCAGCATAGCTGAGTGTTATTCTGGGCTCAACTGTTTATAAACTGTGTGACTTTGGATATAATCTCTTTGAGCCTCAAGTTCCTCTGTGAGATAGTAATACCTACTGCCTCATTTATCCTGGAGATAAAAGAATTAATGTTTATAAATCCCACAGCATAATACCTGGTGCCAGGTAGGTGTTCTGAAAATTGTCCCTGCAGAGATTTATGGAGAGAGAGATACTTTTTCTCCCTGCAGTCTTCCATGAAGGAAATGGGTATTTTAAGGGCCTTGGCTCTGGAGCCAGGCTCCCTAGATACAAATCCTAACTTAGGCATTTCGTGTTAGTATAGCTTGGGAAAAATTACTTGATTTAAGTTTTTTTATCTATATAATGGGCTTAAGAATGAATTAACTTTTTAGAATATTCGTGAGGATTGAATTTGTTAGTTTATTAAAGTACTCAAAATAATACTTAACACAAAGTAAGATCTCAATAAATATCAGCTACTTCAGGTGCAAAATGCCTGATCCATAATTCAGTATACAAAAAAGCTCTCAAATAGCAAACTTTTTTTTCCACAAGTTTACAACATATGTGATCAGAAATCATACAGGAATATTTTTCATCTATCTCATATAGTATATATATTTATGTTTACTGCAGAATAAGTGTGGCTAATTAAAAATACTATCTCAGATCCATAATGATTTTTAAAATAATGTATGTATATGCATGATATTACCTTTTCTAATATACGAATAATTCTGAATTTTGAGATATATATGGCCCAAGGGTTTCAGATAACTTATTTTTTACTTATATTGATGTGGACTTAATAATACCAATCATATTATTTTCCAGTAGTGAAAATGGATTGATGCTGATAGAATCTTCTTTCCAATACAGAAAAACCACCATTTTTTCAGGAAGTTACATTAGTCACGATATCCTCGTTACTCTGTGGCATGTATTCCCCTAATACTTGTATAATAAGAGTTTGCCAAAGAAGATTCATTGAGTGAGCATCAAGATTCCTCAAAACTAAAGGGCAGGGCCCGGCTAGATAGCTCAGTGGATAAAGAGCTCGCCGGTGTACCACATGGGAGGCCCCGGGTTCGGTTCCCGGGGACCTCTCCGAGCGGGCAGACAGCCTTGAGAGGGCAAGCCACCGTGGGTGGGGCAGAGCCACCGTGGGCAAGGCAAAAAAAAAAGCCACCACGGGCAGGGCGGAGCCCCCACGGGCATGGCAAAGTCACCCGTGAAAAGCGGAGCTGCCGCCTGCGAAAAGCGGAAGCCGAGCAGCCCGCAAAAAACATGGAGGACTGCTGCCCGCAAAACATGGAGCGGAGCCGCCCGTGGGAACAGAATGGAGCCACCCTCGAATGGAACGAGCCTCTGCCATGGAGGGCCAACTCGGCGCGTC
>PVKH010011367.1:0-17818 GCA_004027955.1 Chaetophractus vellerosus
ATTTTAAAAAAATGATTATAAGGAGAGAGTATGGAAACTGCATGCTAACAAATTAGATAACTTGGGTGAAGTGGGCAAATTCCTAGAAAGATACAAACTACCAAAACTGTCTCAAGAAGAAGTTTAAAAATATGAATAAATCTATAACAAGTAAAATACTTAAATGAGCAATTTAAAACTTCCCACAAAGAGGAAAAGTCCAGTACCAGATGGTATCACAGGTGAATTCTACCAAGCATTTAAGAAGAATTAATTCCAATCCCAAATTATTTGAAATATAGAAAAGGTAGAAAACCTCCCAACAACTTCTGTGAGGCTAGTGTATCACCTTGATAACAAACCCAGAGAAAGACATAACAGGAAAATAAAACTACAAACGTCTTATGAATATAGACACAAAAATCCTCAACAAAACAGTAGCAAACCAAATCTAGCAACATGTAAAAAGGATTATACACCATGACCAAGTGGGTTTCATCCTAGGATTTTAAGGAGAGTTTAACATCCATGATTCAATTTATGTAAATCACCATATTGATAGAAGAAAGGACCAAAACCTCAGGCAGAAAAGGCATTTGACAAAATACAACACTGTTTTTATGATTAAAAACACTCAAGCTATAAATAGAAGCGATGTTTGCTAACCCCAGAAAGGACAGTTATGAAAAACCCACAGCTAACATCATAATAGTAAAAGATTGGATGCTTTCCCCCTAAGACCAGAACAAGACAAGGATGTTCATTTGCCCCACTTCTATTTAACATTGTACTAGAAGTTTTAGTCAAGGCGATTAGACAATACAATGAAATGAATGGTATCCAAAGTGGAGAGGAAGAGGTAAAGCTATCTGTATTCTCAGATATCATGATCGTGAGTATAGAAAATCCTAAGGAATCTACCAAAAATAACTATTAGAATTAATAAACTAGTTCAGCAAGGTTTTAGGATATAACATCAGTATGTAAAAATCAATTGTACTTTTATAGATTGAAAACGAACAATCCTAAAATGAAGTTAAGAAAACCATTTCATTTACAATAGCACCGATAAGAATAAAATGCTTCAGGATAAAATTTTTTAAGTGCAGGACTTTTACACTGAAAATTAAAAATATAGTTAAAATAAATTAAAGATACTTAAATAAGTGAGATACCCCATGGTCACAGATTGAAATACTTAATATTGTTAAGAGGGCAATACTCTCCAAATTGATTTATAGATTCACTACAATCCCTATAAAAACCCAAGTGTTTTTGCTGTGGAAACTGGCAAATTGATCCTAAAATTCATAAAAAATGCAAGTGTACCAGAATTGTCAATACAATTTTTAAAAAAGAACTAAGTTGGAGGACTTGCATTTCAAAACTACACAGTTAAAACAATCAATACAGTTTGGGTTTGTTATAGGCATAGGCATATATACGAGTGGAATAGAATTGAGAGTCTCAGAATAAACCCTTACACTTATGGTAAGGTAAGTTTTGACAGGAGTGCCATTACAATAAGGAAAGAATGGTTTTCAACACATGGTGCTGAGACAAATGAAGCTACACGTGTGAAAGAAAGAAGTAGGATGTCTTACCTCCCAAAAATTAACTCAAAATGGACCATAAACCTAAATTTAAAAGCTAATACTATAAAACTCTTAGAAAATAATCCATAGGAGTAAACTTTCATGAACTTGGGTTAGGTTATTTTAAATGCAACAACAAAAGCACATCAACAGAAGCAAAAATAAATTGGTCTTCTTCAAATTAAAAACTTTTGTGCCGCAACATCTCAAGAAAGTTAAAATCAACCCACAGAATAGGAAGAAAAATTTGCAAATCTGATATCTGCTAAGGGACTTGTATTGAGACTATATAAAGAACTCTTACAACTCAGATAAATAACCCAATCAAAAAGTGGGCAAAGAATCTCAACAGACATTTCTCCAAAGAAGGTTTGCAAATGCCCTTTGTATATGACATCACATGAAAGACGCTTGGCATCACTAATCATCAGGGAAACACAGGGACAGGGAAGAAGACGACAAGGAAGGTTGCCATCCCCATTGCAGTCCCAGATTCTACCTGTTAGGGAGGAAGGAGAAAGTGAGAAAACAAAAAATTAGCCCGGAGAAAGTAGAAACCAGCCCCGCCATTCATCAGGCCGGGAGGAAGGACACAGATAAAGCCAGCTGCAAATTTAACAAGCAGCAATGTTTCTCCTAAGGCACACTGAGGCTGTAAAGTGTCATAACTACCCCCTTCTTTGAATAACTACTACTCTCCTTTCACTGAGAAACCTCCTTCTTTAAAATGATAGACTGGCAGGAACTTTCCTCCTTAAAATCATCTTAGTAAGAATGAAACCTCTCACTTTTGCCTGCAAGCTCTAAGTCACTTTGACTTAGAGAAGCAGCCTCGATTTCTACCCCAGGTGCAGAGCTTCAGATAAGGGTGTTCTGAATGCAATTTATTTTATTTTATTTTCCTGCATTTTTGGGAGATTTTTTTCTTTGCTTTTCTTAGCTTTGCTTTTTCCCTCCCCTCCCTCTCCCCTTCTCTTTGTCTCTCTCCCTGTCCCTCCCCCTCTCTTTTTGCAATGAGGGAAGATACTACACAGAAGTGTGAATCTCAGGACATATCTTTGGGGGCCATCTTGAAGGCTGGCTGCCATCTGGATGCAATATTCCACGTCTATCTTAGCTTTTTAGTTTTAAGGAGGAAACCGGCAAACCTTTTGAATTCCTGGTTTGATATTGGCCCTTTTATATGCCTAACCCATCAAAATGGTGTTTTATTTAAATCCCACTCTTCCCCAAATCCTATAAGTATCTTCCCTTTTGTTTGGTGAAATACCCCACTGTCCGTCTGTTGGGTGATCTTCATTGCAACAACTAAATAAGCCTGCTTTTGTTAGACTACAGGTTTGTCCCTGGTGGTCTTAGGGTGACAGACTAGAATACAATTTAGAACTTCTCTTGCATTCAGGTGAAAGGGCTGGGATTTTATACTCTCACACCAATAAGTCACTGGCTCAGGACTGCCGAGTAGGGATGTAAACGCCCAGGTTTTCCAGATCACTTTGCTGAAGAAAGCTGCAGGTGAGAGCAATTATTAACAAAGCTTA
The DNA here is from genome assembly GCA_004027955.1 of Chaetophractus vellerosus. Lineage (NCBI taxonomy): Eukaryota > Metazoa > Chordata > Mammalia > Cingulata > Chlamyphoridae > Chaetophractus > Chaetophractus vellerosus. The sequence continues at coordinate 3,116 of PVKH010011367.1, forward strand.
CAAGCATAGTGGGAGATTTTTAACATGTCTCCCTCAGGAAGCTACAGATATATAAAGCAATAATAAATAAACAGTGATGAGAACATGGTAGATGGAATAAATATAAAACACCTCCTGCTACAGATAGAAATGCTACATGAAGCATAACAAAGATATTTAATGAAATTTGAACTTGCAATAAAGGCAAAAAAAATAATTCCCAGGTGTTGGAAACAATGAATGAGTTGTGACCATAAGATAATAAAATAAATTGTGAATGGAAAGTGATGCAGTAATGATGGCTGAGCAGAATGTACCTGCCAGTCTGGGACCCTCATGACCCCAAGGAGTTAACATTCTAGTCCTTGGGTGCTGAACTCCGAAAATTTAGATCCACATGAACAATAAATCCCTATTTGGTAAGACCCTTGGTTCATATTCTTTTACGTGCAGTCAAATGCAAACACTAACTAATACAACAATTAATAAATTCTACTTTATCATTCATGAGGGTGGTTTTATACTTTTGCACAACTTCTCAATTATAATAATAAAGGCCAAATAATAATGGGAAAAAAGAAAAATCACCAGAAGAAGAGTGGGGAAATGTGTGTGTGTGTGTGGGGGGGGCTGTGTATGATCGAGAGAGGAGGCAAATTATAAAACAACAAAACAGCAAAAAAAAAAAAAAAAACAAACAAGGATGGAGCTGTCTGACCACATTATTTGAAAGATAGTCCAAGACTAAATTTAGAAATTAAATCTCTAAATTTATTTGAATTATTTGCAATTATTTGAATTGATGAAATTCTGATTGAATTTAACTTTACTAATGCATGTATGCATTTCAAAATTTTAAGGCTAACAAACTTTTAAAAAATGAAATAAAGCAACAAATACAATAGTAGGAAAATGGGTACATAGAAAGAACACAGTATGATAAAGTCAGCCAAGGCAAAAAAAGAAGGAAAAAGAAGCTAAACAGACTACATGCAAATGACGTAAGCGCAAATATAGTAGTAATCAAAATAATTGCATATAGATTATATTCAAAAATAGAGTCACAGATGAGTTTAAAAATCTATCTATATATGACTCATAATAGACACTTGTAAATTATAGAAACACTGAAAGATTGACAGTAAAAAAACTGAAAAAAAGACATGGTCAGCTAATACTCATCAAAAGATATTTCATGTGGATCTTTAACTATCAAGATAGTCTTAAAGCAGTAATTCTTAACCTTTTCTGTTCCCAGACCCTTTTGCTAGTCAGGTGAAAACCACGGACCCCTTCCTAAGTCCACACTATACAGTGTATTATTTAATAAATATATCACACCCACACTAACACGTCCCTACAAGAATAATGGGTTTTTTTTGGATTTCAATTCAAGCTCATGGACCCCATTTTAAGAACCCTGTCTTAAATGTTAAAAAAGATATTATATATAATAAGGCTTTGTTACAAAATGATTGGGGAGAAGATAGTTGAAATACATAAGATTAAAAGATGATTAATATCCAAAACATAAAATCACCCTACAAATCAATAAGCAAAAGAGAAACAACCTCATAAATATTTGAAAAGAACAAGAAAAATCAATTTACAGAAGAAGAAACCTAAATGGCCAAAAAACATGAAGTAGAGTCATGCTTTCTCTTACAATACTGTTCATTAAATCATTATACACCAATCATATTCGCTACATTTTTAAAAAGTTTGAAAATTGCAAGAATTTGTAAACCACGGGAGTGAATATCAGTACAACCACTTTACAAAGCATTGCCATATTCTCAGGAAATTCAAATATGTGTGTACCCTATGACTCATCTAGGTAGTACACTAAAGAAACTCTTATACAAGTGCACAACAAAATATGTCTAAGGATATTCACTGTTTATGATAGTATAAAAGTAGAAACAATTTAAATCACCAAAATAGATATAGGAACGAATATCCTTTGTTAAAGTTGTGAAATGGAATATAATATAGGAGTTAAAAAGAATGAATGGGATTTACCTGAATCAACAAAGATAAATCTTTAGAAAGAAAAAAGATCTACCGAATCAACATGAGAACAAAAAAGGATATACACACTCACATATACGGTTAAATATAAAACATGAACCAGAACATATACACAAACTTCAAGTTAATTATTTCTCCTACAGATAGAAGGAATGGGCTGGATCATGAAGAGTTATTTTATGATATATGCAAATTTGTATTTCTTATAAAAACTGCAGCCTTTATAGTTAAGCGTTAACATTTTAAAAACTTGACTAGTAAGACAGGTATATTTGAAATACTGTCTTCACTTTTCAGTATTTAAAAATATTTCAAAATCATATACATATGAAGGGATGCCAAAGAAGAAATGCAATAAATTTCATTAAATGTTCTTGATTTAAAATCAAAACGAATCAACCCATAAATATAGAAATGCAATAAATTTCATTAAATGTTCTTGATTTAAAATCAAAACAAATCAACCCATAAATATAGTAAATTGTAAATGTGTAAGAGTATATCTTAATATAGTAAGCAATATTTTTCTCAAAACATATTCTACCATCAGATTTAAAAGTGAAATATTAGAATGAATTTCCTCTAAATGTGTTTCACAAATTCCCAGTGCTATTAGGTGAACCACACAAGAAGGGTTACATTTTTAAAAGAATTTCAGAACTGGGAAATGTTATACTTTCTCCTTGAAAATTACACTGTTAATAGCATATTAAAGAGACTCAAAAATCCTCCAGTACTTAGTTTCACTTTTCTTTAAATCTTTGTTGTCCAGACCTGCTTTTCCATGGAATCATTTTGTACTCTATATCCAGGGTTCAAAGGCACATAACTTTCCTGAACTTGAGGCATTTCCCATTGAATTCAGAACTGACTCAAGAATGCCTGATGTCACTGTGGTTTAATATTGGTCTGGTACAGGGGTTCTTTTTTGTTCCTCGGGCCCCTTTGCCAGTCAGGTGAAAACCATAGACCCCACACTATACTGTGTGTTATTTAATAAATATATCACAGACACAACAACACATCCCCACAAGAATAATGTTTTGTTTTTTTTTTTAATTTCAATTCAAGCTCACCCACTCCTTGTTAAGAACCCCTGGTCTGGAACTTTTGGTCATAGCAATAAGACAAGAAAATCAGCTGAGACTATATAACAAATGTATAAGAGTACATGTAATTACCATTATTTTATGATATGATGATTGTCTCTAGAAAATGCAAGAAAATTTATTTGAAAACTTTTATAACTATTAAGAGATCGTAAGAAGTGAGAACATAATATATATATTATTATTAGCTTTTTAACATTCAAAAATAATCCATTTAAAATGACATGCATAAAACATTCTACCCTCATAGTAATAGTCTCAAAACAAAATTGTGTAGAAGCAAAATCAAGAAACTATCAAACTTCATCAGTAAACACTAAGCAAGCTCAAAGAAAAGGAAACATGCCATTTATCTGATGGGAAGAAATAAATATTTCTAAACATTTTGAGAATTCCCAAAACAATGTGTGCATTTACCAAAAATTAATCAAAATCCTAATTGCATTTATACCAAGTAATTTACAGTTTACCTAAAAAAAATATGAGTGTGAACTTTTGAGGATTTTTAAGGAAGACTGAGGGGACATTCTTCTTGTCAGATTTTAACAATATTATAAAGTTACTGCAACATTATGTTCTATTAACTAGAAACATCTATTTCCAGAATTTAGGCTGAAGCAACATTTCTTCTTTAGCAAACAGAATCAAGCACTTCAGAGTATAGGCTGAGAGAAAATTCACTGTCTTCTTCCTTGGGAGGGTATCTGCAATGCAATAGCCCTGATTGTCCAGATAGAACTGTGTAAGACGATGCCCTATCCTTGGAGGGTTTAAGGGATGCAGGTAGGGTAAGGAGTAGTTCTTGGCCTGTAACAGGCTTGATGCCAAATCCAGGGGGGGTCACAACAACCCCAAAGTTGGTTGGTACCTAGGAGGTGGCTGTGTACAGAAACCGATGGCAAAGTCCTCTAACACTATGCTCCAGTGACTAAGCAAGATACCAAAGCATCTTATTTCCTTAAAGGACTACTGTGAAGGATTCCCATCAGCACCAAAGGAAGCAGGCATGAAGACCCAGACTCTGTCACTACAATGCCAGTCCAGCTCTTGGGACAGCTTTGCTGGCATGTGCCCACTTTATCTCCTTTTAGCTCAAGTCTTCCATGGGTAAGAGCCTTCTCCACTATGTGTTTGACAAATTTTTGTTTCCTGCTGAGAATCCCAAATGTACATTTCTAAACTGTGTCATGGCCAACAGGACCAAAGAACCCACAGCCAGATGTCTACCATCTCACTCCCACGAGGTGGCAGGTACTGCGCCATTCTGTCTGGAAAACTTTACTAGGTTTTAGTAAGTAATTACTAAAGGTCAGCAACAGCATTAAATTTTAATTTAAAGAAGCCTAGCCTTTCTTGCTGGAAGACTTTTCATATTGTACTTCCCACTGGGAGATTACCTGTGGGGTGGAGGTGGGAGTGCTTATGTCATTCAAGCATCCATGGCTGGGACATGGCCAGAACTTTGTTCAACATCTGCACTTTGACAGGACACACCAAGGCTGTTTTCAACTCTGCCACAAATCCCTTACTGAGATAGGGCAGAGCTAGACTGGATACCCCCACTCCAGATACTCGTAAGTACTATGGTATCCTTGAATAGATAACAGGAGAAGACTAGAAGCTTGGGATGGATGGTTTTCTGGGCACCTGGCCATTACTATCAAGTTAGAGCACTTGAGAATTTTCACTCATCTACTACCTACCTAAAAGACAATGTTTTTTGACCTTTCTATGAAAAGATATAGAACTAGTGTTTATGTGCAGCACCTTTTATATGTTTTCATTTAATCTCACAACACTTTTATGATTCTAATTAAAGTTTTGTTAGCTTTCTTGCCTTGACATATTAGTCCTTTTGTTTATCCCTGCATCTCAATCCTAATATACACATACAAACACTTTTCATTTTACAGCAAATCTATTTTCAAATGAATCCAAGCTAAAAACTTCATCTTGTAATTCAAAACTTCTGAGAATGTTTGTGAAATTTCTCTAGGTTTCAGGTCTCCCATATTAAATGTGGTCTCAAATGTTCCAGATAAATCCTTCCTCATTTCCCAAGTCCCAAACAAATAAGAATATTTGCAATAGGTGGAAATAAAATTATTTTCTCCCCAAGTCCCTGGATCCCTACCTGTTTTCAACATCTTGGAATTGGTCTCTCTCTGTTTGACCACATTCATGAACAGGGTCCTGATTAGACCTTCCACTCTTGGACTGTTCTCATTGTTAAGAAGTTTTTCTTTGTGTTGTGCTGAAATCAATCTTCACGTTCCTTTTCTGCATGGTTCTGAGTGTGCCCTCGGAAGCTAGGGATAATGGCTATAACCTATTGTCTCTGAGTTCCTATAACATTTGCCCTTCACCATCATCTTGCACATGACATATCTTTTACGTTGTGATATGTTGAACCTCTCCCTGAAATGTTTCTCCCATACTTTTGAGCAAGATTTACTCATGCTGCTATATCTTATCTTTGGCATCAGGTGTCATGGTAGCACTCCCGAAACCAAGGGGTGCTTTGGGGGATATCTTATATATATCAAGAAAATTGATATTGCCAATGGCCAGTTCAAATTATTTCCCACTTCTTCACTTTTCCCTCCTTATATATTTTGTTGAGTACCATAACCTGAAACATTCATGGCTTCCTACTTATTGAGCCATCACATGTGATTTCCTGTAACAGCAGACTGGATCAGAGCAGAAGCTCAGCTCCAAAAAGTTTGCAGAATAAAGGCTATTTTCTCAGCCATTTCACAATGCCCTGAGTTATTACTGTGCTTTACTAATGCCTACCCTGTTTATTTGTCTCTGTGTTTCAGTATGAGTTACTATGAGTTTGGGTTTCTGCAAGGTAGCGATATGTTCTCAATTGCTAGTTATTTTCCAGGAATGTTTTTTCTTGTCATGTATTCAATTAGTCATTAAAAAAACACATTTATCGCTATAAAGCAAGGCTAGGATTAATGCTGACCTATTTTTTTTCCTGGGTTAGTGCATTTGTTCCTGCTATTTGTGCCTCTGCACATGAACTCTATGTTCTTTTATTAAGGAGGAAAGACAAGCCAAGTCCACTGCATTTGGTTCAATGCCATTTATTCCAAAGATTCTATCTGTGCTCTGACCATCACTTGTTCATCTCTGAAGTGTCCATGATCTTATTTAGTAAGGCAATTCCTACTCCACTTGGGATCTCCTTTATCTAAAAACTATCCACATATAAAAAAAAGTGCTTCATATTATTTATTTATTTGAGGCTGGGACTCAGATTAGGAGTGATACTTTTACACAAATAACTGATGGCAAAAAAGTCAGTTACTTCTCAAATTGTTTCAGGGCTTTAGGATGCTGAGAGGAGCAGGTATATTTTGTCTAAGGTAGACTATTCTGTTTTATCTTGAAATCAACCTGTTTCTTTCCTTTTGTGAGGAACAAAACTAAATGGTCTCATACATAGCAGAATGGCCTTGTAATATATTTCTGATTGCTAAAATAAAAACTTCTTGAACCTATACATACAATATCCCATTCCCTTTAACCTATGTGCAGCAGCTGAGAGATAACAGCTGTTACAATGAAGATCAAATCTTGCCCAGAGGAGCACATGCATTGCTCCTCCTGTAAAAAGAGAAATTTCTCTTGGCTTCTCTACCCATGAACATCTGCTGGGGTGTCATGGCTCAGAAAGACAGTGACAACTCTTACTGAGCACCAAGCCCAGCAGAAGTGGGCTTGGGACTATTTTGCATATAGAGCCCTTGCTCTGGGTTAAAGACAAAGGACAAAATCTGAGGAGATGCCCATGCCAAGGAAAATCAAATGTCAATAATAACCACTTACTTTTGTATAGAATTTATAGCTACAAATAAGATATTCACAGATATCATGTCAGTTGAATTTCAAAACAATTATTTGAGTTAAAGTAGTGGGCAATTAGTTACTACTCCAGCATCCATCCATAAAGCTGTTCACCTTTTCCAATAGCTCCAATTTCTTTTAGGGAAACTACATGGGTCCCAGGAAACTGTTTCCTTTACCAGCTCCAAGGTGAAACCCCTGACTCAATCTAAGTCAATCAACCTGTTTCATTTCCTTGGTCACAACAATTGGTAGAGGTATATGGCTGGAACATATGCTAATACAATCAGAATGAGACTCAGGAAATTTGCTAAGCATCCTGGGATGGAGGTGTTGCCTCTTTCATATCACATGTAAATGGCAAAGTATCTGACTTTGAAGGCTACTGGTACTGATCTTGGGACCATAAGGGAAATCATCTGTAGCATGAAGCTTAGGCATTGGAAGATCAAGTACCATGAGAGAGAGAGAAACTAGAGCTTTGGAATATGGTAAAAGTGGAGAATCTAGGTTCACGTAAAAATAATCTTTTCTCTGGAAGTTTTACTTGTGTGAATCAACTCCAGGTTTTACCTGATGTCAGCTGAGCGGCCTCTAGTTACAGGGAGAGCTTTGGGGGGGGGGGTGCGGGGGATAAAAGCAGATACAGCTGAGTGTCCTTCAGGTAGTATTATCACCTCATCCACTGACCTGATTTCAGCACAGCTGTGGTGGACAAAAGTGGGCCAAAGATGTAAGGGAAAAAGCATCTGCAACAGTAGACTGAACAGGAATTATTAATTTGCTATCAGACAACCCTGTTGCAGAGAAGTTAAAATATCTCTTCAAAGTCAAAGAACTAACAAGCCATGGTTTTGATATGATGATACTGAAAACTGATATTTATTGAACAATTTACTACAAACAGGAGTTTGGTAGATTGAATCATGTCCCCCACAAAGACACGTTCAAGTCTTAACCCATGATCCTGTGAATGTGAACTCATTTGTGAATAGCATCTTTGAAGATCCTATTAAGATGAGGCCAAACTGAATCAGGGTGGACTTTAATCTGGTATGACTGGAGTTCTTATAAGCAAAGGAAGTTTGGATACAGGAAAAACAAGCCACGGGAAGAGACAGAAAGAGACAGATTGCCAGGGGACTGAGGCAGACAGTGAGTGATTGCCAGTAAGCCACGGCCACAATGTTAGAGACTTCAGAGAAGGCGCGGCTGTCCATACCATGGTTTTGAATTTCTATCCTCTGATTTATTGTGAGACAAATTCCTGTTGTTTAAGCAAACCAGTTTGTGGTAATTTTGATATAGCAGGCCTGGCAAACCAGGACAAGGCTATAGAGAAGGGATGCACAGGTAGAGAAAATTACATAATTTGCTCCAAGCCAAATGTTGAACACATCAGGGATGAATCCCAAACTCAGGTCTATCTGACATCAATACCTAGTGCAGCACCAGCCTCTACTGTACCACCACAGGTGGGCAAGGGAGGGCAGAATTACACCAGCATAAAGGAACACTTTCATTATTGTAAGAGATGTTTGCGTGAATCCTTCTCGCAATCTACCCGAATTTTAAATATTTAAATATTGAAACTAAGGTGTCATAACTTCTCAACTTTTCAATTTTATTCTTTCTGTACAGTGAAAGAGTTGGACCATATTATGTTCAAGGTTACCAACTACTCTTGGATTATTTACTGGGGGATATTATGTGTGACCGATATACTAAGAGTCCTGCTAGGGCTATTATGAATGCTAAAAGCACGTTTGAGTAAATTGGTGGCACAAGCATTAAAAAGTCAATATAAATAAGCTTTAAATCATTGTCCACATGTAAGTACATCTGAGAATAGATTTAAAAAAATAAGTGATGTTTCATGGAGTTTTCTTGGACTTGAGGGAAAATAAGTATTATTTATGGAACAGTCAGATATAAAAACAAGTTAATATCATTCAATCTTTCAAGGATTTTATTGTATATCTTCCCTGGGTAGGTCACTGTGTAGCCATTGACCTACTTGTCATAAAAGCAGATGGATATAAAAAGTACCCAAGTTTTAATGGCAACAAATTCTATGCTACCAAAAGGAGTTTCTTTTTTGTAGATAAAGGTAGTATAGGTTGAGACCAGGAAAGAGAGAAAAAAAAATCCAATTTGAATCTGCATCTCAGTTTTTGCCAAATCTTGAACTGGTCTAAGAGTGGTCAAGGAGATCAAAAAGTTTATTAAAAACCTATGCATTTCAATGAAATGGAAAAGAAAAAAAAAAGAAAAAAAAAACCTATGCAAAACCAAACAAACTAGCATCTGGATAATTTCTCAGTGTGGTTTTCCCTCTAAGGAGGCAGCATAATCCATATCCTGGTGAAGCAATGATTCGGGAATCAGGCAGATTTGGAACTGAACTTCACCTGAGCTGGGTGACAGGCCACTTTACTCCTCTGAGCCAAGTGTTCTTATTTTTTGAATGGTTTGTTGTAGCTGCAAATTTGTCAGCTATGGATGCCATAGATATAGTGCCTGGTCTAGGTACTCAAATAGAGAAATCATCATCATCATCACCATTATAAATACTTTCATTGATCGGGTATTTTATAAACCATTTTAAAATATGGGTTTTGAGAAACCATTTCCTTATAAAATAAACTAAAAATTTCTTCAGCCTCAGTCAAAGTGAATTAAAGCTTTTAAACTTTTAAGTGTCACAAATGATTGTACATAATTAATGACCACTGACAAGATTTTTTTAAAAATCTAATATGAGAGATTCTCCCTGGGATACAAAACTTAATTTAAAAAATATTGGTACTTAAATTAATTTTAAGTGAAGGGACAGTTTTTCTCTTTCATAAGCTGTCTCCTCTTTTTTCATCGAATAAATATTGAAAAGTAAAGACCTAGAGGAAAGCTCATTCTTCTGAGCTATCAAACATAGTTCTTATACTTTTAAATCCCTGAGATCAAACACTGGTGCCTAAATTCTGGAAAATCATAGATACTGAAACAAATTCATCCATATACCTATATCATTTTATCTTAGACTATGTTAATTCCAATTCTTGTCAGAATTCAAATAGGTGTACAAGATAAAAGTTTGTCCCAGAAATGAATTGGAACTATCTATTTTTTTCCTTTAAAGTTGGCGGGGATCTTCAGATAATGCCATGTGATTTTTCTCGTTGTAATTCTTCATGTAGTATGTTGTGTCATTTTTGTCGTATTGCCTGTTCTTGTTAATATTTGTATTAAACCTCATCTTATGTGCTTGTGTCTTTCCTCCCTGATAAGAATGTAAGATGCTTGGTAAAAGGGGCTGTCTTATGCTATTCCTCCTGCAGTCCCTGAGGTCACCTAGCACATATTCTTTATGCACAACAGGAGCCCAAAATATAATATAGTTCGTGTTTGACTGATTATTTCGCTCATCTCTATACTCTCCTCCATCCCTTCCTGATTTCTCTCCACTCTGTCACCCCTGCTCTCCAATTTGACCTCTCCATCATAGACTCTGGTTTATCAAATTCTCTCCTCATTTTAAATCAAATCAAGTCCTTCTGTTTACTTCCCACTTACATTACTGCCTGAGAATGTCTATCAGGTATACTTATACCTAGATTATTTATGCTGGGGCTGTAATGCAGTTCACAATACCATATGAATCAAAGATGCTTCCCAGAACAAAACTGTTTCTCATTTTATTACATCTACTCAATTTTGCAAGCCCATAACTCCTCCCAGTTGTCATTTCCACAATAATGCCAGGGAGGGCACTGGTTATGTGAAAGTATTATAGGATGCCTTTCAATCTATTCCAGCTTTTTAGTTAGTGTATTTTATTTTTCTGCTGACCCCTGGTAATCATCAGCCACTCTACACGCTTCTGTATTTGGGACTTTCTACAGGCTCCTCCTGGAATTTAAATTCAACTCAATTTAGATATGAAATGCTCCTCATGGGCCTTTTAATTGACTGTTCCAGGTGCCAAGAAATATTTTGAAATATAAGCAGGTTGTATTGCCCACATTAATAAAATGTAGGATTTGTTGATTTATCTGTACCTAAGTAAAGGACAAAGATTATAATGGTAGGACACTAACCTGCCACAGAGACTACCAGCTACAGCGTAACTTTCAGCAAATCATTGGTCCTCCTCAGTTACCTTTACATAAATAAGGGAGTAGGGGAGGAACTTGAGGGTCTCTGAGACCCATGTTTGTACGTACTATCCAGATAGTGTTTGCCTTGGTCACAAGACATAAAAGCTCTATAGCTTAATCGATTGAAAATCTGGTTATTTCATAGTTATCCAATGGCCTGTGAAGAGGCTTCATAAAATTCTGACTGGAAGAGCCAGAACATAGAGCTGTGGGACTGCTTTTGGGTGGGTACATTTTCTGATTTTTGAGTTTCAACTGCACTGCAATATTTCACACAAAGGGTTAGGACATATCTCTTTACTGAAAGAGCTCTGAGGAAGACAATGCAAGCTGGTAGGTAGGACTTGCTCTTAGGATCCTCTGATCTGTGAATAGTTTAACTTCCAGGACAAAAATCTTACTTGGAAAGGGACTGAGCATCTGTTGTCGTGCTATTGACAATGAATGCCCTGTATCCTTGGTTGAGAAGTAAATAAAAATTGCCTTTAATGTGAATTATTTTCAAAAACAAAAATTGTAAGGTGGACCCTAGTCATATGAATATCCATATGAGGTCAACAATATAGGCTATGTAAAATTATTTTTGTCCAGATAATTTTGGGGCTAATGGTCTCTGCAGTTATAATTCATGAATCCCTTAACCCCATGCTCTGGGATGTGCCTGTGGAATTCTTAAGAAGCTGTCCTGAGTAGAGTCACTTAAGACTAATCGCATTTGGTGGGGATAATCTGATTTCTTGTTTATAGCTGGACACCAAATCAGACCTGAAATAACTGATCCAGAATTAAGGACTTTTGATATTTACAATATAAACAGCGACACCTTGTTAGCGATCTCTGTGACACTTTTAATTATGCTAGTTTTCCAAACTGCATTAGAGAAGTCACGTGGCTTTTATGGAAGGCCACTAACAATGGAGGCTGGTTGAGGAAAATTTCTATTTTGATTCATCTTTATTTAAAAACTTTGAATTTAGACATATCTAGAGAGTGCCACCTTGTGGGTAAAAGGCAGTAGGCGTAGGTAGAGAAAAGCTCAGCCATATTACATATACTTGCTTGCCATCTGTACCCGCTTGCAGTCTTTATACTAACCCTGACAATCCAAATATTTCTTCAATCACACAGAGACATCACTATCTAGGAGAAACTGGTATAGATGGACCTAAAGATGGCAGGAAAAAGCATTTTCTCCTGTTTCAATATTGTTATACAAGGAAAAATATAATCTATTACAAAAGAAAGGAAACACACACCTATATAAATATATATAAAATGACTCTGGTGGTGATCATAAACTGTACAGAGACAGAAAATTCTGCAAACCTTTAAGATATCTCTACCTTTATATTTTGGTTATTAAACCCACCCTCAATACCAATCAAGTGTTAATTCTCAGGTGCATGGGTTCTAAAACTAACCATAAAAATTGAATTCCTTTTATTGAAGAAAAAATATGTTTATGAACAAAGTACACGACTGCAGTGGGTTTCTGCTAATAGCAACCTCTCAGTCAAGACTCCAAGTGAACATTATGCAGCTTTAATGCTAGAAAGGAAAATGTTTTAATTCTGGGGATAGTTGGTTTGATCCAGGCTTAAATGATCTGCAATCACCATACTGTTTTTGTTTCTGGAATGATAGACTGGAAAGAAGTAATATAAAACCAAATCCTTTCAAATAAATGTTAGCATTTAATAACTATGTTTATAACTATAGCGGTTTAAATTTTTCTTATTTGAATATCTTAAATTCACCTCTTGATATATGACTCTTCTGAACTCTTCTAAGGAAGGAGGATTGGATACAAGGCCGTTATAGTAATTATAAAGAAACCAATTATGTCCTAATTTACCAAATATGTTATGGATCCTGATGAAAAGAATAGTGAATGTGTCAGCGGAACTCTATTCCAATGCTAATAAAAGATCTGTAGATGTATAAGGCTGATTTGTTTCATAAAACTGCGCCTTAATTCTGTTTTCAAAATGTCCACACTCTTGTCTCCTGCTGGATACCCTAACTCTGACTCACCGTACAGCCACGTCTCCTCCAGTCCTAGACAAGCCCCAGAGGTACATGCCACAAGGGCAAAAGAGTCAGAGAAGGTGGCTGAATCAGGAAACATTTTTCAATACGTTTTCTAATTCTGAACCTTTTCTTTCCATCTTTTCCATGAAGTTATCCCTGACTTCTTCAGCACTCACCAATCTCCCTCCCCTTAAATCTCCTATAAATTTTTACCACACGATTAAATCCTTAATTATCTAATCTCATGTTTTTTCCTCTAATTGTTTTACAAGTGTCAGTCTTGTATCCCCACTATATGGGGAGCCACACGGGAATGGGAATTATATATCTTACTTTTTCTAAGTTCTGCACAGTGTCCATCACAGGACAGAGCACAGCCTGTACTCCATAAATATTTTAAAACAGAAAGAATTTGCAGTCTGGCAGGGCCTTGTCCTCATCCTGTTTAATATTTGGAGAAATGACTTAAAAGACCTAGAAGAAATGCTTTTATAGTTTGTAGATATCGCGAGGTTGGGTCTAATTGGGGAGACCAATAAGCATTCGATTAAATTACTATGCATAATCAAGTATTAAAGATATGAGGAAAAATTTAGGATGCAACAATTTACTGCCTGAGAGGAGTCAAGAAAGACTGAGAGGGAGGATTCGAGCTGGGAGAGAAAGGCATCTGGACAGAAGAAGCATGTGCAAAGCAACAGAATAAAGAATGATCTGGACTAATTTGGGAATTGCGCAGTGGGGCTGGCAGAACTGCATGTTGGTGGGAGGGCCACATGATATGTTACCTCAAGAGAGGTAAATTGCATCCAGGTTGTAAAGAATCTTATTTACCCTGCAAAGTGGCTAGTGCTTAACCTGTGGATTCTGTCTCTTTCAGTCTTCTATTTCCAGTGCCATCTCTATAGAGTTCCTCCTGCTGTTTGCTTGAAATATTGGAATAGCCACCTAATTAGAGTACCCATCCCCAGATTCTTTCTACACAAATCAAACCTACCTAGTATCAAGTCACTCTATTTGAAAACTACCTGTGATTTTACAGGACTTACTAAATTGAGAATAACCTCTCTGGCAATAAGTGCCCTCTGCAATAGGACTATGACCTAAATAGCCAGCAGAATCTCCGCGACTCCATGTGTTATAGTGAAATGCAATTTCCCCTGGCTCCTAAAGATATTCCCATCTTTGGAAATTATTCATGAATCCAATTACTTACGCTTTTCATTTAGCTTGAAGTGTGCTACTATCTGCTTACTCATTTGTACCTCCTTCAAATCCCATTGAGTGATAAATCCTTCAGGAATTACTCCCAGAAACCCACTAAGCCATATGATTTGTCCTCTTTGGATCTCTCCAGGCCTTGTTTATACATATGAAAACTTGACATATATCTTCCTTTGTCCTATATCATGGATATTCGTCCTTGTCATCCAAACCAAAATAATGTTGTTTGGTGTGGACTTTCTCCATGTTATTAAAGAGTCTTAAAAATAATGACCTCATAGCACTATACTATATCTACACACCATAACTTT
>PVKH010011368.1:0-17794 GCA_004027955.1 Chaetophractus vellerosus
TCTTCCCTCGCCCTCTGGCTCCCGCCTCTCTCGAATATTCTTCCCCCTAGCCCCTTGGCATCACCAAGAAAGCCTCGGGCGCCCTTTGGGGCCTTGTTCAACGCTTGCTCGCTTGGCCGCAGCCCCCTGAGGCTGTGAAGGCCCAGCCGGGCGTGAGGGGTCTCTGCTGGTGCAGGCAGTGGGCCGAGCCCCCCTAGGAATCCCGGTCACCGCGGCCCCCACTCAGGATAGGGTGCCGGCGGCCAGGGCGCGTTCCGCGGAGGCGGGGGCCTTGCTCGGCCCCTTTGCGCAGCCCCGCAGGCCTCTCGGAGGGGTAGCTGGGGCCTTTCCGTCCCTCCCAGCTCCCAGCTCCCGGCCGCGGCCTGTGTGTGCGCGCTCGCTTCCCCTGCCCGCGGGGGATCCGCTCTTGGAGGGTCAGGAATTGGCACCCAGATGTGTTTTAACGCGATGGAGCAACCCACGTGTGTGCAGAGCAGGGAGCCCAGACCGGGGCAGGTTGGGCCCTGTCGCGTTTGATTGGAGCAGTGCAGCGGCCCGTGTTTGGTTACAATCGGTTTTATCAGTCAATAAACCCAGCCGGTCAGCAACCGCTTAGCAGCCTGTGGCTTCTTCCTCAGGGGGCTGGTGGCTGCGCTCCCAGGGTGTCAGGCCATGCTCTTAGAATCTGTCCTCCGCGTCGCACGCGGCCCGTTAGAAAGACCTCGGCCAAGGGGTCTCCCCAGCCCGGCGGGTCCAGGAGACGCCCAGGCCGGAGCCGCGGCGATCCCGGGAAAGCAAAAGTAAAAGTGGGCTGTGCGGCCCCCGCCCCGGGGCAGCCGACTCGGGCCCTCTGCGAACTGACCGGCCCGGGGGAGGCGGCGACAGCTGCGTTTTCCCGTCCCGGGTCCCGAGGCCTCTCTGCGCGGCCTGAGGCCTCAGGGGTGCTGAACTTCTGCAGCCCAGTCCGGACCGCAGAACCTTGCTGGGTTCTTGGTAGTCCTGAGCTTTTCTAAATTTAGCCTAAGGCGTTAGGGACCTGCGAGCAGCTCAAAGATGCATGCGGAGGGGACAGAGGTCTGCAAAGTTCTTCCCTGTCCTTTTTTGCTGAGATAGCACTGTTTTCATCATCCCCTTTGGGCCCAGGGAATATCCCCGCTGTGACCCACTACTCTGACCGTGCCAATGAGCTGGAAAATAAGGCAGGAGGCTCAAAAGGAGAGAGGAAGGCTGGCGGTGGCGGTTCTGGGACAGGGGCCTTGGTCCCGAACCCAGCCAGGGTTTCAGGGCAGCACCGGCCCCCCGCACCACGCTGAGAGGTGCCAGACCAACCAGCTGGGGGCCAGTTTGGCCCCCAGCGCTCACCGTGGAATTGAAACGCCAGCCCCAGCCTCGACGAATAATATGGGGATTCAGGCGTGTAAGAAGCGGCTTCAGGAGTCTGTATTTGTGCGTGCAAATGAAAACAAAACATCACGATGCCAGAATCCTCCTCTGACCTACAGCTTGAAACTTGAGGAAACTTCCAAGGGCTGGATTTCTCTACCAGTTTCATAGCAATATACAAAGGGACACCCCAGCCCCTCTCATATCCTGGGTTAAAATAGGACAAGTTAAAATAAAAATTAAAAAAAAATAACGCACCCCATCAACAACGGGGTGAATTTGTTCCTGAAAAGAGAATTTTTTTTTCTTTCTTCTTTCAGTGGGACTGCCTCGATACCAGCATCACTCCACCCCGGTGTGTGACAGAAAAGACTTCGTCCTCAATTTTAACGGCATTTCTTCTTTCCACCCGTCGGCCAGCGGGTCCTATTATCACCACCACCATCACCAGAGTGTCTGCCAGGACATCAAGCCCTGCGTGATGTGACTGGACAGGGACAAGCCATGCTTATCCTCGGCGGGGTCAGATAGGAACTCTGGTGGGCGCCCCGGGTAATTCGTAATGTGCACGCAGGTAGCAGTAAGTACCACACCTGTCACTTAGCCAAAATACCCAGCAGAGCATGGTTTACTGACACTTTTCTACCAGCGATAGAAAGACAACCCCTGGCAAGAAAATGCTCGGAATACGTGGAGGCTCTCCAGAGGAGGGAGATGGCACGGAGAGCTGAATTTCCTTAGTGGAGATGGTAGCGATGAGCTATCTGAGAAGCATAAACGTGGCACTCTGGGATCTTCGTTGTCTTCAGTAATCAGGGTCTGAAGAAAGCAGACAAGTTGTTGTTACTGTTTTCTTTGTCTATGAAAACTTGTGTGCTTAATTTTTTTTTTAAAGGCAGTGCTAAGCACAAGATTTCCAGAAATCCCCATCTTGTTGCCTAGCTAAGTAGGAGAGTTCTGTCTTGCCAAACTCTACGTTTGTATGCAGGTGCCAAAGAACTTTATCCAGAAAGTATTTAGAGTTAATGTGTCTAGTTTAAGAAAGCGGTTTTCAGTATTGACCATACAACGTTTTTACAAGGTTGTTTTCTACCACCATATTTTAAAGATATTTTTATGAACTTCATGTATACTCACACTCTTGCTTGTATTTTTTAAAAGGAGGATATATTTGCACTTATGTATACTTTTTGCCAAAATATTTTGATGTAAAATTTTTTTTCAATAAAATGTATATAACAAATAGTCGTTTTTAGGGACATATTTCCTCCACCAACACCCTATCGTCAGCCAGGTTCCCTTTGCCACCTGCCAGTGAGGCAACTGTACACTGCTGTTTTGTTTCCCCCAGGTTGTATCATTGACGTGGTATGGAGTCTGTGCCTCATGGAATACAGGCCACTGTGGGTCTTCTCAGGAGAGAAAGAGAAGAAGGAAAGATTTCTGTTATTTCTTTTTCTCCCAGCACTCTAGCTTTTTCTAGCTAAACAAAACACAGAAGGTGAAAGGAACTTAAAAGAAAACCAGGCAAGATAATGAAAGGTGAGAGCTGATTTGAGGAGAGAGTTTTGCTGTGCTCCTTTTCAGAGGTCTTCTCTTCGCTCTCCTCCCACCAGCACAAGGTGGCAGCGTAGACAGATGGTGAGCAGCCCAGGAGGAGTGGGGTGCCCAAGGAGCAGGACCCTGCTTCCCCTTTGCCGGGCACCCAGTCTTACACAGGTGGTGGTCAGGTCCTTGTAAAGAGACCAGAGGCGAAAGCTGCCGGACAGTTGTGAGCCAGTTCAGTTTCCAAACAGATCTGGGAGCCTTTCAAGGCTTTCTGAGAGAACATTTACGTCGGTTCCTCCAGAAGCAGGGATTCACCCCCATAAAGTGCTCTGTGGCACTGCCTTGGTTAGCAGCACCCCTCAAGAGCGACTCGTTGGTCTCTTCCTTTTTAACAAGGAATTGAGGACCCTCAGACCCCTTTCACGCTCAGTTTCCCAACACATCAAATTGTGAATGCTCCTGCCAGAGCCGGAGATACTCTGGATTCAAGAGAGAGGAAATATCAGGCCAGTGAAAATCTCACCCAGCCCTTCAAAATCATGAGCAGGACCAGCTTCTATCCCGACCACGTCACACGTGGTGCTCCTTGCCAGGCCAACGCGGGGCTGGTTGGCTTTTTGTTTTTGTTTTTGCCCCCTTTTCCCCTTTCCTGAATGGAAAACTGACCTTTGTTTCCCATCCCTTAAAAAGTCTTTCTCCCAATCAATCACGATGTACTTAATATCATGGACAGGGCTTTTGTATTGCAAGCGGATTTCAGTCCAAAGACGGGCTCATTAGTAAAACATCTTGTTTCAAAAAATCTTAACCATCTCCCTAATCCTTGGGCTTCCTTCTTATATTTCCAAAATTAAGCAGTGATTTAAACATTTTTTCGTATCTCCATTATCATATTTGCAGTTAAACAGGGCTTTTTTCTCCCCTCTTTTAAACTGAGCTACTCAGGCCTGCTATAAATTATAAAGTCAGTTTCAGAGTTTGCTCCGACCACAGTGCTGTGTTTACATTCCTTCCAAGGCAGCCTGCATGGTCGTAATTTATATCCTAAACACTTGAACGTAACTTGTTTATACAGAGAATGACAGGACCTCAACGATAAAAAAAACTGCGTCTGTCGGACTGACCGCATTAAAAAGGCGAGCACGCCCCCTAGTGGGGTGAGGAGAACCGCAGCTGGTGAGTCAGGATTCTAGCAGCGTTTAAAAGCACAATTTAAAAAAAATTTAAATGACCCATTTTGTGGTGCTTTTCCGACTGAGAAATCTATAAGTACCTCACATTCAGGAAATATAATTTCTGGCTTTAGGAAATACTCTTGCTTTTTCTATTTTCCTCTATTTAATGTCTTGCTCTGATCCAGATGAAGATTCATTGACTGTAACATATTTTCAAAGGAACTAAAAAGAATTCTGTCTGGACACCTTTGCAGTGGTCACCTCCTCTAATGCTCTCCCCAAATAAGATATGCTTTCGTTTCCTTCTGAGCCAAAATTCCTTACAATATAAGGTCTCCTCTCTTAACAAACACACTTATTTGTCTCCCCTTCATTTTCTTGTTTGTTTGAGAAACATGCCTTGCTTGGCTTCAAATGCGCCTCAACTTTTAGTGATTAATTCTAAAACAAGTGCTACTATGCATTTAGGAGTGAAAATAAATGAACTGACTCAAAGAAGATAAATGCCTCGATTATTTCTTTTAATCAAGTGTATTTTGAAAGCCTAGAGTTTCTGCTCATTGGCTTAAAACCATAAAGTGGTATATAGTAAGGCATTTGGTTCTTCTGTGTAAGAATTATTATGTGTATTGATTTTTGTGTTTTAGTTAGGGCTGTATAAATAAAGAAGGAAGACATACTGAGCATGCCTGCCCTCATTTACCACGGCTGCTGTAACAATACCCACACACTGCTCAGTGTAAACAACAATAATTTGTCGTCTCACAGTTTTTGGAGGCTAGAAGTCCAAAATCAAGATGTCTAGCATTCTGGTGGTGGCTTGCCAACAATCCATAACTCTGCTTCTGTCTCCTTCAGTTGTTGTCCTGTGTCTTATACTTCCATGACTAAGTTTCCTCTGCTTCTGAGGATTCCAGTCTTATTGGATTATGGCCCACCCTAATTCCCTTTGGCCTCATCTAAATGGGATCTTTGAAGGTCCCGCTTACAAAGGGGATCACACCCACAGGACCGGGAGTTGGGACTTGAACATGTCTTTGTTGGGGACGTGAGTCAAACATCCACCGTGATATATGAAAAGGCATTTTCTTTTGCGTAAGAGTCATTCTGTGTTTTTCGTCTCTAGTTAAGGCTGCATAAGTAAAGGAGGAAGAAACCAGATAATTACTGAGGGCGGACCAAATGCTAGACACTGTAGTCATGCTATTAAAGTTCACGTCTCATTTCATCCTTTCACCTGGGATGTAGGTATTTTGATCCTATTTCGCAAGTCTGCATTCGGCCCTCTGGCTTCCAGGGTTTCAAACCCTGTCTTTCTGATTTCAGTTCATTTCCCCGTGCTTGACCCCATGTTGCAGAGAACTTTGCTTCTGGCACTGCAGACACAGAAACAGTGGGTCCGTTTGCTCTAAAGCAGCGGTTCTCAAACTTGAGGGTGCATGGGAATGACCTGGAAGGCTTGTTAAATGCAGAAGAAAGAGCCGCCCCCGCTTCTGATTCCACAGGTGGGGCTCAAGAATTTGCATTCCTAACAAGTTCCCAGGTGAGGCTGGTCCAGGGACCTCACTTTGAGAACGAAGGCTATAGGAAAAGAGTTTGAATTACAGATGTTCTACAGATTCAAATGGGTAGCCCATTCATTACTCAAGCAGAGCTCTAAAAAGGTTTCTCGGAAAGAGTTTGTCCATCCAAATACCACTGTGATTGATTACTGGCCCCTGGGAAAACCCAATGCCTAATTTTGAATCCTGTTCTGCAAAATAAGCTATTCCCATTTTTATTCAAAGCAACGAGGCCTTTTGTTTTATTCTAGTAAACGTTGTAAAGAGAAGTCAAGGTGAAAACCCTAACAGCTACCTGCCTCAGCGATAAGCCAAAGTATTTATACACAGTCATGATGCCTGAATTCTCCAAATAGAAAGAGGGGGTGGTTGGAGCAGGTGGGAAGAGAAATTCCTTTATTGGGATAAAACCTTCTGAGGATGGAACATAGAGAAGAGAAAAAAGCAATGTTCAATGATCCTGGGTACAAATGGAGCAGGCAGCACAACCCACATGCTGGGAGGGGGTGGGGGGAGAAGAAAGAGAAATCTTGAGACGAGTCTCTGAAAAATGTCTCATGATATCCTGTCCAAAACAGCTCTTAGAAATGGACCAACCCCCTGGGAGACGGCCATTATCTCCACAAGCCTCCAATGCCTTGATGTACCTTTTGGTTGAAATGCCTACATGTTTCTGTTTTTCTTGGCTTCCTACTGAAGTCTGGGGAAGTAAGTCAATTCTCTGCTTGTGCATGCTCAAAGTTTCTGAACTGCTTGCCGAAGCAACTTCAAGAATTTAGGGAGAATAATCTTGACTTGTATTTTAGAAAGTGGAAGTCTGATTGCTGGGAAGTCTCTAGGCTCACAGTCTATGCCACTGTATGGTACGAAAATGGGATTGTCACCTCCTTCCTGAAAGAAAAACTCTCTTGTGGATTCGTAATTGCTGTGCATCTTGGTGATTAATTCAAAACAGGCACCAACTTATTTAGAATGGAAATGTATTTTAATGTATTTTATCAGAACGGAAATACACTTTACCAAACCTGCCTGAATGAAACACTATCTTAGCAAGGAAAAACATCACAGATTTAGACGTTGGGCCAGTGAGGGCCACAGCGCACAGAAGTCAAGATCATTTGGGAAAAAATGAAAGTCCTGGAAGTTCTTTTGGAGTTCAGAGCTCCCTGTGTCCATAGCAATCACACTAATAAATATTCAGCTCTCCGATTCCAAAGACTCTACATAGCTCCAAGCAACTCATGTCAAATGCCTGGGGACATGCGTGATGCAGAGCCCTGTCCAGCCCACTTCCGAATTTTTATTCTTCTTGGAGTAAATGTATTCATGAGGAGCAGCAGGAAAACCTTTGCCCATAGCCCTGGTCCAGCCCAGTCTTCCAGCCTGGGAAGGGTCCACATTAATCAGGAGTCCCTCATGGCCTGCTGAGACTGGGTGCACAGAGCTGCCTGCCTCAGGCTTGACATCCTGGGAGCTTGGGCCACAGGCAGGAAATGATTCGACCCACTCAGACCATAGTACACCGGCCCCAGAAGCTGGACTCTGCTCAGAAATCGCCAGCTGCTTTTAATTAGATGGAGTCTGTGACCAAGAATGTAGGGAGGGGAGACCTCATTCCTCTCTTCTAGCAGCCACTGTGGCTGCCATTGCATCTTGTGCCAGTGCTCTGAAAGCCAGCCCTCATCTTCAGATAAACTTCCCCCCCTCGGTCCTTGTGGACCCTGGCTACCGGAATCTGGACTTTATCCAGTATTCCTTACTCCCACTTCCCAAGTCCACCATGATGACCACCCCCCCCCCCCATGTACTGAGAGGCAGTGGACTCGAGGCACTGTAACAGTGTCCTCTCACTGGGCTTACTAGGCAACTCACATGTGTGCCTCCATCTGGGGAGAGCTTCTGTGTGGGGGTCCCCCATGCTCCATGTGGTGTGTCTTTTGGGCTCCCCTTAATCGATTCAACCATGGCAGCAAACAGGCAGGAAGCAGCCTTAAAGCTGGTGATTGGCTGAACCGCAGGGCTGGGGGAGGGTTTATACTCACAGCTATCCTTCAAGAAAAACGAGAAGAACTGGAGGTGCTATTAATAAGAAAAGGGTCGCTTTACTAGTTTGAAACACAAGGGACCCAGCCCAGTATCTGGGGTCTGATTGGGACTCCAAAGAATATCACATCCTCTAAGATGTGCTTACTTGGTGGTCCGGCACTTACGTGAGGAACATGTGCACACAGCGGAGTTGCAAATCCAGTGTGTACCTGGAGAACCGGGGGGGGAGCTTCCAAAACACACCCCTGGCCGTCACCGTCCCCAGCCAATTAAGTCAGAATCCAGGGGCATGGGGGCTGGGCCTCAGTATTTTTAAAAAAAGTTCCCCCAGACAATTGTAATGTTCAGGCCAGGGTTGATAACCACTGACGAACAGTATCTCACTTAATTTTCACAAAAAGCCTTCGAGGGAGGCGTTACTGTCATGAGCTCGCCCAGTTTGCAGGTGAGGATGCGTCAGATAGGTGATGCAGGGGGCTGGATTTGCCTTCTGTAAAGTCAGTGCTCTCAGCCGCCCGTGGGGTCCACCCGCAGAGCTTCAGAAACTCCCCGTGCCCGTCGGGGAGGGTGGGACCGAGGCACCAGTCACTTTTAAAGCTCCCCAGGGACTCCGGGGTGCAGCCGGGCTGAGGACACGGCTCCCAGTGCCACCCTGCAGTGAGTGGCAGCTCCAGCCTCAAGCCGCAGCATGAGGGACTTGTCCCCCCACCCACCCAGGGAAGGTGCCCTGGCAGCACTGTCCAGTCATAACTCCACTATGCTCGGACTTTTTTCCTTAGTGGACCGCGGGGAGGCCCAGAGCATGACAAGGGTGTGGGTTGGGTGGGGCATGTGAAGGGAACACCAGAAGGCTGAGAGCAGGCGGCCCCTTCCACGGTGCAGCTGGGCTGGCCACTCTGCACCAGGAGGTCTGGGCAGCCAACCGTGCCCTGCCCAGGGGCCTTCCACAAGGGCAGTGTCTGTATTCTAAAGGGCATACGCATGGCAGTGGCTGGAAAGCATTCAGGGTACACAGACCCTGTGCGTTAGGTCACAGTCATGCAGCAAGAAGTTCCAGAGACCCCTCCCTGATAAGCTGGAGAAAGCAGAGGGGCCAAAGTTGTCCTCGAGGCCAGCTGCACCCAAGTCATCCAAGAGAAGACACACAGACACACAGACGTGCACACAGACACACACAGGGCCATGCACATGCACAACCATGCACACACACAGATGCGTGCCACACACACAGACAGTCCCAATACACACGTGGGCACATGTGTGCACATACCACGTGCAAACACACAGGCAGACCTGCTCGAAATCCTCTCTTCCACTGCAGATCTACCTCTAAGTAAGGAAGGGTTTTATCAAGCCTGCCATCTCGCCACAGCTCCAAATTGACCACAGTGGTTCAATATTCACATTCCGAGGTTTCCCTTTTTCTAATGGCAGGCCTTTCCCCTCTTCTAATCCCGGAGAAGAAAACAGCCTCTTTTAAATTAAAATGCAGCTCTGGTTTTTCAAAGGCCAAGCCAGGCCTCCAGGCCATAGCCTAGGATCCTGCCTGGAACCGGAGCACAGTGCAGTTTTCCGTGTCCTGGGCAGCCTCTTCAGGGGAGCTGTTCTGGGCCGTGGCCATTTGTTGACTAACAGGCACATTTGCAATGCTCCTGGCAGCTCCTGTGAAGTGGGGAGGTCCCAGCGGCCTCTGGACACAGCCTACCCCCCTCAATGATAAGAGCAGGGTTTGGTGGGCCAGAGAGATGCTTGCTCTTTTGAGATGATGGCTTCTTTCCAAGAGGAGCCAGGTGACCTGGCTAGAAGCCTCAATCTACATGTGAATCTCAAACAACTAATGTTTTACCCAGCATCACGTGAACTAAAGGCAATGAGCCAGGCTTGGGTCTCTGCCAGAGCAGGGAACTGGCCTGCAGACGAATGAGCCCCACAAAGAGTCTGCTCCTGGCTTTCAGGGTGAAATCCCATTCTTCATCGTACCTGGGGAAATAGCTCCTGGAGAGTGTGCAAAGGTTAAATGACCCAGAGAGGGTCTTTGGACCATCTCCCCCACACTATCCCACCCCCTGGAAGTCCTTCCCCAAACAATATTCCCAGATGCATGGGGCAGAGAGGGACATGAGGGAAGGGACTCTAGGACCAGGCAGAGCTTACTATACTATGTAAACTTCTATGTGTGTTTCCTAAACTGGGTAATGGGGATACTAAGACCAGCTTAAGTATTGATGGGATGCTGAAATGGGCTACAAAACAGGTAGTTCCTGGCATAATGTGGTGGTCAGTAAACACTTCCCACTGAAAAAGGCATTTGTGGCAAATCACCCCAATCCTTACATCTTGCAGCATGTATTATCTCATTCGATTCTTAAAATTATCTTACCAGGTAAGGTCTTGTTAACCCCACTCCATGGAGGGAGCAGGTGTGTTCACAGTTACACAGCGAGTACTTGGAGAGCTGAAATCCCCACCCAGTTCTCTCTGACCCTATGGCCCCAGCACCATCTGTTGGCCTCAAAGCTGAATGGGGCTGGGTGGGGGCGGGGAGTGGGGTAGAAGCAGAAGTGGAGTTGACCTCCCTGGAAGGATGCATGTACCCAACATACCAGGGGATCATGATCTTCCTCTGACAGTTCCCAAGATGCACACACCACACTTGTCCATTAAGCTCATAACCGTTCAAGACACATCCCACAGCCTGGTGGGCGTTCTCCACATTCATCCCATGTGGAAGGAACCAAGTACACAAGACATCAAGTGACCACAGCTTCTAAGGAAGTGGAGGAGGACAACGAGGCAGACAAGGCAGCCTGTGGTCTCTTAGGATGCCAGGGAGCAATCAGCCACTTGGCCATCTGGTACTTCCTGCGAGTGCTATCAGCTTCACCCCACAGACAAACCAGGACTTCCAGGCCCCTGGCCCCAGTCTTAGCTCCCAGGAGTAGGGGTTGGTTCCTGGTAACTCACATTCAGAGCGAGCTTCCCATTGAGCTTACAGATGGATGGTGCCCAGAGACAGGGAGAGCAGGAACCCCCAGGCAGACACCTGGCTGGAGGGAAGGCAGGAACTTGGGAGACGTGTCTCCATCTGATCAGGTTGACCCCCCACATGGAACTTCAGGGGTGCATGGACAGGAGGAGAAAAGTGAGCCTTATTCCCACTCTAGTCATGGGCAGTGAGGGCCATTGCTGCTAATGTCACCTCCAGCATAATGAAAAGTCCCCGTAGTTCTGGGAGAAGACAAGACCCTTTGGAGATGGAGCTCCACATATACCACGGACACCTCAGAGGCAGAGGTTGACCAGGTTCCTACCAGGGCTGCAATTTTGTTGCACTTTCATCTTATTTCTGTAGCTTGGGCCTTCTCCTTGGAGAATTGTCCTGATTTCTCTTGTAGGACTCTTTGTTTCTCAAACCATAGCAAAGGATGAGTCATTGAGGGATTTTAATTTGGAAAACAAGATTCTCAAAGCAAGAATGAATGAAACCACAATTCTATTAACAATTATATGCAGAACAAGGCCAAAGTTACAACTTTCATTTTTCTTCTCTACATCCAGCACTGACATTAGATGAGACTTTTCAGAATTTCTGAGTGGGCTTTTGGTAGGGAGTGTGGGGTTGGGCTGCAGTGCTTTCTTCCCTTTATCATCAAAACCCAGATGAAAAAAACTAGATCTGATTAAGCTGTGGGGCATAAGAGAGAGCATGAAAGGCACTTTAGAACACTTTAGGGTTCAAGGATGTTGGGGATTGCATCAGGTCCCCCAGAGAAGACACGTTCAGGTTCCAAACCCTGGTTCTGGGGTGTGAATCCATTTATGAGAAGACCTTTGAAGATGTTATTAGTTAAGGTGTGCCCAAACTAAATGAGGGCAGGCCTTAATTCAATACGCTGAAGTTCTTATGAGGAAAGGAAATTGGGCACAGAGAGAAGCCACAAGGAGCAGCCAGAAGCTATAAGTCAATGGAACCTGGAAGAGAAGGGAGAAGAGGCCACCATGTGCATTTGTCATGGAAAAGCCAAGGACCAAGCCTTGCCAGCCAGCCAGCCACAGAACCCCACAGTCTTCAGCGAGAAAGCAACGCCTTGCTGGGACCTCTCCTTGCCTCACAACTGTGATCCAAGAAATTCCCATTATTTAAGCCAACCCATGGCATGTCATTTGTTTTAGCAGCTCCGACAGATGTTCTCCGAGAAATATCATTACAACCGTGAAAGCAAATGTGCCCGGGGGAAAAAAAAAACAGCCTCCAGGCCCCTGGGTTGAGACTTGGCTTAGGGGTGGAAGATTGGGATTCTCATACAACCGACTCAGGAGACCACACCATGTTTGTTGTTCTGAAGTTTGAAAGCAGCCCTGAAACCCAACAGCAAAAGCTATGCCAATGGTGTGCTTTGATTCCTGTCTTCCGTGGCTGACCTCTCCAGAGCAAAGCTGCCGCTGTCTGTGCATTGTTTGATATTTTCAAATCCTGCCTGAAGCAGAGGATGAGGCCACAGGAGGAGACTCCTTCAGGGTGTCTTGTTTGGATTGGAAATATTTAAATGTCTGCTGCATTTCCTCTGAGGGGGAGATCGGGGCCTGTGGGGAAGCTCGCCCTTGGCCCCAGCACTGCTTGGGGCCAGGAAGGAGCACACAGCGTCCAGCTCCTCCGGGACCTCCTTATGGGGGACCAGCCCCCTACCTCCTGCCCACCCTCAGCATGATGGGAAACTCAGAGTGAGCCCAGACATTCCCCACATCACATTCAAGGACAAGTGACTCAGATGAAGCTTGTCATTCTGTTTAGGCCAATGTAGCAATTGTCCATGATTATAGAGACCTTCTCGGCTCCTGGAAAAATCGCCAGCACGTTATTAACCTCAGCAGCTAAGCACATGTTTCCCATAGATTTAAATGTCAGGGGCCACCGCAGAAGAACATAACCTTTTAGAATTAAGAGTGTGCAGTTAAGACATAATGTCTTTCCCTTTGTAATATATGAAGCAGTAAATGCCTACAAAGATTGATTAAATTCTTTGGCTTCCCTTTGGCATTTAATCACACCCCCCCCCCCAAAAGCTGTTGATAACCCACTATAAGCTATAAAGCAAGAGGTGGTGGCTGTTAGCACTTCACAGCAAACTGCGGGACACTCTCCCAGCAAAGCTCTTTTTCCTCGTGGGTCCTTCTCTCCTGGTGTGGGTTGGACCCGAGAAGTGCACTAATGTCCCCCCTCCACCCTTTGCAGGGCAGCTAACTTGAGAGAAGGAACCTGGGAAAGCAAGGTATGATACGGATTAGCTGACACGGCATGGGCTTTATTCAGTCACAACTATGATTGAGGCAAGTGCTTGTGGTCAAAGAGACTTGATTGTGTAAACACACAGCTCACCATCGAGGCTTCTTGCACCGGACATATACCCAGCGTTTCAGAATTTAAAAAAGCACACCGCATTTTTTCACGTTGTCAGAAGTCTTCTGAGGTCTGCCCTTGACAGGTTACAAAGCTGAACAATTTTCGCTTTTTAGCCTGTCTATTTGAGGAGGAAATCCAATCCTTTTACATTTCTCGGTGCAGAAAGCTGGTGTGGGATATGGCTGACCACCAAAGTATGTGGATTTAGACTTAATTGGCAGGCTAGAGTCTCTGTATTCAGGTTCAACCTCAGACTCTGCTGTTCAAGTCTTATCAAAAGCTAATTTTTAAGAAACAACATTTATGAAAGATTACCTTTCCTTAGCTCACCAGAGAGCTAACAAATTGGGGGAGAATTTTTGATGCCCAAACAGCTGCAACTTCCAAACTGTACTTGAGCATTAGCCTTCAGCCCACTTTGGGGGACATTAAATGGACAACTCTGTGATTCTCTAATATTAGTCTATTCGTTGGAGGAGTGTTGTGAAAGACATATTCTGTTCCACCAGGACAAGAATCAGTTTACTTCTAACTTATGGACTGCACATCATCACGTAAGTGATGGTCACACCTCACTCTGAACTCTGACCACAAGAAAATTTTCAAAGTAACCCCACCACTGCTATATAACTATATAACTCAGTTTGGTCTCGCCTACTGGTCTGCTGGGTATTCCCTCTCTCCCGACTTCCTATGAAATTTATCTCTGCAAACTGCCCCAAACTTTTCTTTTCAATCTCCTCATCTTGGAAAGCTTATGTTCTACTTATTCATTTCTTAATTTCTTATTTTATGTCTTCTATTTTATTTGTTAATGGTAGCTATGCAAAGGATTCACAAATATAAATCGTGAAAACTAAATTCCCCTTCTCCTAGCCCCACAATCGCAGAAGCAATGGCTATTTTTAGATTCTCATGTGTCCCTCAGGGATATTCTACACCTGCAAAAACATCTACATGTAAATGAACTTAATTTTTCCACTCTAATTTTGAAGTGTACTAAAACTAAGTCGATTCTCCAAACTTTCTAGTTGATTTCCTTTTTATTCTTATGCCACTTACTGATAAGATCTTCAAAGCCTTGCTGAAAAAGCTGTGCATTTTCCTAAAAACACACACAAGCATACACAGATTGCCCTTTTCAGTGTGTATAAATAGATTTTTAAAAATTCTGCCTGAACTGTTGTACAAACAAGATTCAAAATCTGGTAAAGGAAGAGAGAAGCATGAAGCAAAAGAATAAAAATGGCCCATATGGTCTACTGCAGCTGAAGGCAAGTCACAAAAACAATTTCATTTCTCAAAGTATAATTAGATTCAAGTATTGACAGCAGAAGAACAAGGATATTTGCTGCATGGCATCTTTCCTCAGCTGCCCACTCTCTCCCGGAAGTTCACATATCAGGGACCCAATTAAGAACAGAGTGGCAATCTGTGTAGTTGCTTGTGCAAATGCAAGGCAAGGGTTTCCCAGTTTGCCAGGGCTGTGTAACAAATACCATACACTGGTTGCCATAAACAGCAGGAATTCATTATCTCGCAGCTGGGGAAGCTAAAAGACCAAAATCAAGGCATCGGCAGGGCCATGTTTTCTCTGAAATCTGTAATTTTCTGGTTGTAGCTTGCTGGCCATCCATATCTCAGCTTCCGCCTCCATCACACATCCATCTGTCTTCTTCTGTCTCCCACTCCCTGTGTTCAAATTTCTTCTGCTTATAGACTCCAGTCATATTAGATTAAGACTCCTCCCAATTCCATTTGGCCTCACCTTAATGAATAACATCTTCAGAGATCCTTTTATCCAATGGGGTTCACATGCACAGGGCTGGGGTTAAGGATTTGAACATGTCCTTGTGGGGGACATGATTCAACCCATAACAGCGGAGAACGCTCTATGGGAGGGAAACCTCAAGTCATCGGTTTGAGAGCTCCACACACCATCCCGTGGCTTTGGGTTTTCATACAAGAATCGGAAAAATAAATACACTTTATTTATATGTCGATGCAGAAAGCATTGAAGTGCATTATTACATGGCACTCGTGGGAGGGTGTGGGAGCACAGAGCTACAAACACCATCTGTGTCCCCCGGGCCCGGCCCTCCTCCTGAGTCATCAGGGCTCTGATTCAGGTGAGCTGGGCCAGCAGTCCTCACTCCACCCTTTAGGGCAATAACAAACAGACCTGCCCAGGGCCGAGGAGAGAAGAGTTCCAGGCTTCCTTCTCCCAGTGGCCAGCCAGCCAAGGTCCACCAGTACCAGGAGTGCTTGCAATTGGAGACAGAACACTGTTGTCCAAATCTGGTGGGTTTGTGTTTTACTGAAAACACATCGTTCCCACTTAGGAGCTGCCTGGCAGGCAGGAAGGGGATGGGGATGAGAAGAGCTCAAGCACCTACCTGGGGGCAGCTGTTTCAAATCTGCTGTCTCATTCTGTCCTCGACTAGCTTCAGCAGATAGGTCTCATTTTATTTTTTGAAAAGAAGAAGAAAGAAGAAAGTAAATGAGGCTAAAAAAGATCAACTGACTTACCCCGAAGCTATAGGGTGGTTGACCAGAAGAACAGGACGGGGAACTGGGCTTTGGGTTTATTTTTAAACCCATTGCCCCTCAGGGTGAACCCAGTTTTTCTGATCCCCATGTCCCTTTTGAGATCTTTGATGACAAACCTGGACTATTCTGGCAAAATCAAATATCTTAGAAAGTAAAGGTCTAGGACAGTGGTTTTCAATCAGGGACAATGTTGTCCTCTGTGATGGTTTGAAGCTCTCTGGACCCCCAGAAAAATATGTTCTCAAAGCTAATCTATTCCTGTGGGTGTGAACCTATTGTAAGTAGGGACTTTTGATTAGACTGGTTCAGTTAAGGTGTGGCCCAGGGTGGATCTAAATCCTCTTACTGGAGTCCTTCATGAGAGAATGAAATTCAGATGAAGAGAGAGAGCCATGGAAGCCAGAAGCTGAAAGCAACAAAGCCCAGGAGAGAAGAGACCAGCAGACGCCACCATGTGGCTTGCCGTGAGACAGAGGAACCCAGGATCGCCGGCAGCCAGTCTTCGGGGAGAAAGCATCACCTGATGATGCCTTGATTTGGACATTTTTCTCAGCCTTGAAACTGTAAGCTTGTAAGTTAATAAATTCCCCTTGTTAAAAACCGACCCATTTCTGGTATATTGCTTTTGGGAGCCCAGCAGACTAAACACCCTCCTCCCGTCACCCCCAGGGAATATGTGGCAATGGGTTGTCACAGAGTGGGGGAAAGGGGTGCTACTGGCATCTAGCAGGTAGAGGTCACCTTCTATAGTTCATAGGACAGTCTCCCACAATGAACAATTATTTGCCCCCAAATGTCATTCAGGTTGACAGTGGTTGAGAAACTCTGGTATACTGGCAATAAAAAACCAAGTCATTTGGAGACAATTATTGCCCAAATAAATGTATTCTCAAGAAAATCAACCTAAAGAAAAATTCCTTATTTGGCTACAAATTTACATAACAAGATGAAGGTGAAATGTCACATGAATATGGATGCAAACTGGCCAGTATCTGCATTATACAACAAGAGAAAGGACCGGATAGATTTAAAGGACAACAGGGCACTCCTTGTGCATAAAGCATATTGATTTTGAACACACTGAAACCTCAGATGATAGCAATTGTCTGTGGCTCTTGTTGAAATTATGTTCCCAGAGTTCTCTGGTTTATCTGAACTGCTACATTGCTTCCTGGTGGCAGCTGGTTTGTCATCAGTCCATCACAGATGAAGCTGGAGCCGAACAAGGCCACAGAGGAGCTCCTTCCCAGTGACGACTCATCTGCCCCAGATGAAAAATGAGATGTTTGTACCGTGGATGCTTCCCCAGCTCTTCACTCCAGGGCATGCTCACATCTGCCAACACTGGAAACCACAAGTCAAACATGGAATAACTCAACTAGTTAACAAAGAGATGACCAAGAAAGTCCTCAGCGATCTAAATCACTATCATTTCATTTCTCTTCATCTACTTTTGCATTCTCATATTTTCATTAATTCTGGAAGTACAATCAGATTAAGACGAGATACAGATTAATTTTTGAGCCAATGATAATTTATGCTCCTTAAAAGCTATTGTGTTTTTTTATTGTTATAAAAATTTTAAAACACTATTCAATGCATTTTTAAAAGAAGAAAATGAATTACTCATAAACACATACTTTCAGGAGTTGAACAATAGACACAGAGAAGCAAGGCAGACAGAAGTGGATCTGTAAACAGGAGCTTGCACAAGCCATCTAAAGCCCTGCTCAGGGAAGCAGATGTGGCTCAAGCGATTGGGCTGCTGTCTACCATATGGAATGTCCTGGATTATTTTCTCAGGCCCTCCTGGTGAAGGCAAGCAGACCCACTCAGCCCACGCAGTGAGCTGGGGCTCACCCAGAGAACTGACGCAACAAGGTGATGCAACAACAACAAAAAGAGACACAGAGGAAAAAAACAATGAGAGACACAACAAAGCAGGGAGCTGAGGTGGCTCAAGTGATTGAGTGCCTCTCTCCCACGTCGGAAGGACCCAGGATTGGTTCCCGGTGCCTCCTAAAGAGAAGACAAGAAGACAAGCAGACACAGAAAGCAGACACAGAAGAACGCTCAGCAAATGGACACAGAAAGCAGACAGCGAGCACAAGTGGCAAGGTGGAGGGGAAGAATAAATAAAATAAAATAAG
>PVKH010011369.1:0-17792 GCA_004027955.1 Chaetophractus vellerosus
GAAACCTGGAAATTTTCAGAAGCTTTCCCAATTTAGAAGACAGCTCAGACACAAAGATGATAGAGAGCATGTACGTGTACAAGGAGAAAGATAAGGAAAGAGAAAAAAAGTTTACAGTTGTTCAATTATAACACTTATGAAGCTAAAATTACAACATGATGGATAAT
Organism: Chaetophractus vellerosus; assembly: GCA_004027955.1. Lineage (NCBI taxonomy): Eukaryota > Metazoa > Chordata > Mammalia > Cingulata > Chlamyphoridae > Chaetophractus > Chaetophractus vellerosus. The sequence goes on from PVKH010011369.1 coordinate 168, forward strand.
CATCCTATTTGTAAAGCCTCAGAAGAGTGGCACTAAACACCCATGAAGCAACTTAATTTGTTGTGTTTCTTCCATAATATCCTTTCATGACAGCTAACTGAGTCCAGCGTGCCAATCACTGCTCTGGAGGAAAGATGGCAATTTTCATTTGATCAGATTTTTCTCAAAGAGGAAGATCTAATATATCTATTTGGGGAGGCAGGGTTGTTGTATTGTTTTTAGTTTGGGTTTTGCGTGGGTAGCGATAGATCAGTACATTTTACTTTCTAATTTCTTTAATGCAAATTTTGCTTAGAACTGTGATCAGAATTATTTCTATTTATGTTTAATTACAGCACTCATGACTGTATGTAATAAATGTAAACATTCCTCAGCACATATGGAAATTGTTCATGGCTGCAGTGTCTGCTGTACCTGTTCCTATCCTGATCCCATTTGTATATGAATCTTGCCAGAAAGGGAGGAGAGAGCTAGGAAATGAGGCCAATTTAAAAGAGGTGTTATATCCATAATTTATGTGCAAACTCCTCCCAGAAAATGAATCCCGTGTAATTCAGAATAGAAATTCTGACTAAGAAGTTATTTCATTTAACATTTCCATTCTTTGGCTAACCAAGGCCTCTATTCCAGACATAGTGGTTCCTAAATAAAACTCATAACTTTTCTCACAATGGCAGACCAAATCACTATTCCAGGCTCCCAAAGACTGAGATGGTCTTTCAGGTGTTCTGGGAAGGAGTTGGCAGTTCCTTGGTTAAATATGTTTAATGATGTACTTGGCTAACCAAAGTTAATAGAGTTTCTTTCTTGTAGGTCTACAGCCTTTAATATGCTAATGTATATTTTGAATTTTCCAGAAAGTGAGAGCTACACAGCATTTCCTAAACCTGTTTGACCACAGAGCTCCATTTCCACAGAACATGGCTTGACAAGGGCAGCTTTGTTTTTCTGGTTCAAGGGAGGTTGGAGGCTGGTCAGAGAACTCTGATGGGAGTTGGTTGGCCGCAGTTGCAATGCAGGCTGGTCATGCCTGTGACCCAATCAGCATTATTCGCTGGTACTTTAGGACTGTGCCAAGAACCGCTTGAAACCAGGGTTTGAAAGGCACAGTAAGGGAGAAATAGGTGAAGCACAGGAAATGGCACCTCTGGATTGTCCTCCAAGCTTCATCCCGCTTTTCCTCATTTGCTGCATTGCTTGCCTGCACCCAAGTTGCTGGGAAGAAACTCAACAACTCAGTTTAGCACGTCCCTTGTCTCCCTGGCTGAGAGGGTTTAAAGATACTATGAAGAGCTGGTGATAAATGGTCAAATCATACCATAGATGTCATCATCATCCAGACTCCAGCCAGAATAGATATAGGACATGGGCAAGTGATTGTCTAATCTGTAGCCTTTGGGGAAGAAATGACTGCATACCTCAAACTGAAAGCTAGATAATGGTGATACTACTACTACTAATAGTGACCATTTCTGAGGTTTACAAAGGCATCCTGATAACGACTTCACATGTATTATCTCACTTAATTCTCATGACAATGACCTTGTTAAACACACCCCCCTTTTATAGATGAGGAAATTGAGGCTGAGAGAAGCAGAGGTCAAATGGTAGAATCAGCATTTGAACTGAGATCCTTCTGACTCCAAGAATGTGGAATTAACTATTTTGCTATTAAACCTGGGCCAGCACCTTATAACTGACTCAGCTAAGATACAGCATAAAGGAAGCATTTGTAAAAAAATTTGTCATAATCTGAGTAGTCTCCTGACAAGGAATTAACGAGAATAAATCCCACTGGTTGGAAGAAATGTATGTATATTTTGGATTGAACTAATAAAGATAGAACAATTTTGAAGGAAAAGCACCTGTTCTTTCAAATAAATTATAGTCATTTGGTACAAGTTTATCAGACAAGGAGAAAGAGATGGAGAAATATAAAATGTAGAGCTGCTGACAAATTGAATATGAATATTAATTAGTAAATGGCTGTTGTAGGAAATAATTTAAAATGCAATCGGTTTCTAAATTATCGCTGTTGTTATTTAGAATATGATGTTAAATGAAGTATGTAGCATTGCCACAAAGCAGCACTACCCCATCAGATAGCCCAGCCTTAAACAACAAACCTCTGGAGTATCTTACGTCTTTCTATGCGATGACGTATCCTTACTAGTTCCACATCCTTTTGCACTGTGCCATGGCCTGAAATACTGCCCAGCACCTTATTCAGTGGCCAGCACCAATCTAGGTAATGATTGTCCAATATCACATAGATCATTGCAAATGAGTCGCAGGCTACCAATCAGATAGCTCCACAGCTCCCATATGTCCCCGAGGCCATCACTCAGGAAGGAAAATGATTTCTCCATAATGCATGCGCCTAAGCTATTTTGGCTTCTACTCTCCATGAGCCAAACATAAATTGGGAACCTAGAAACATGAGAGGGTTATGTGAACATGTTTGCTCTGACTTAAATAATTACAGTAAATTTGTGGTTCAGCAGAGTAACCTACCAAGGTGATTGAGAATTTGTGTTCTTGTTATTTAGATGTGTCCTTCTACCTGAATTGTTCATTCACATAAAAGAATTGTCCACCTTAATAGTAAGACGATAAATCCTACTTCACATATTGTTTTAATCCCAAGGGTTTTACCAGCATATATATTTATGTACATGAAATATGAGGAAAGATAACGGTGTCTGAGTTCCAGAACAGCAGCACAGGGAAAGGGCCCCTCCAGACACAGAAAAGTGCCCGAGGCCCACACCCAGTGTCAAGACCACTGAGGAACGGCCTTCTAGGGCTTCTCCAAGGTGGAGAGCTGAACTTCACTACCGAATGCAGGAGACGGAAGATCCCAGAATATAGGAAGGCAGTCTCGGCCTAAGAGGACCTAGAGCAAATTCCTTTGGATCAGTTCCAACCCAAAGCCTGTTGCTGGAAACTTTCTTCCCACGGCCACCTCCAATAGCTTCTACCACTTTCATTCCCACCCATGTCCTCTGGGCCTCAGCTTTTTGATAAAACACCAAGATACATATTCCTTTTCTCTCTAACTTCAATTTCCATTACAAGAACTAGTCCCAGGGATATTCACTAGCCTGGTTCCTGAGATTGGGGTCCAGAGATCAGAGCAGGCATCTGGATGCCACTGCTCCAGTCATGTGACATATAAATTGTTTACTTTCCAAATCAGTTGCTGCCGCCCATGAGAAAACTTGTCGAGCCTGCAGGGTGCAATGAGACAATGGAGGTTTGCTCTGATACTGTAATAGCTGTCTTTGTGTTGCACTAATTGCTTGGCCCCAGTGCCTATTGGGCTCAGCAATTAGAGGAGGAGCCTTGCTCTTGCTCTCTCATATTGTAACCTTAGATAAGCTTACAACATTCCTTTTTCTTAAAATGATACACCTCCAAACTAAATATTTCACGTGGTCACTTAAATATGAAGAGGCTGCTCATATAGAGCCAGAGTTAAAAGTTTTAAGTGGTCTGTGCTTGTCATTCAAATAGCATTCAAAAGTGATTTAAATAGCAGAAAAAGGCAAAGTAGCTTAGCATCATAAGTGAGACTTAAATTCTCCTTAATTTTCAGGACTTCATTCCAAAATAAAGTACATAAGCACCAAATTTGTCTCCGTTGTATGGAGACAATCCTACATTCCGTCCTCCCTTTAACCAAAAGTAAACTACAGGTTTCCAGTATCAGACAAAAAGTAGTGAACTTTATTTCTAAAAGCCAAGTTCAAAATTCAGCCTCATGACTTCGTTATGATCACACAGAGTCAACAGAGGAGGCTGGCATGTGTCAGTACTCAACCTGGATAATGGGCCTCGATCCAATAAACTCTGCTCAATGATTTCTCCAGTGAAAGTGGCCAGGCTTTCACCAGACACTCTAAGCTCTTTCTTACAGCCCTACAGGGACAGCTCTGACTTCTTCATTAATACCACAGTGATTCAGTTACCTATAAAAATAAACTCTATTGACAAGGATTATTTACAGAGGAAGGGGAAGATTTAAATGCGTGGACTGTGAAAGGCATCTGGAAAGTTGTCAAAAAGCAAAAGTAGGCTGCTTCTTCAGAAAAGCAAGGAAACACAAGCACTGGGCAAACTTCCCCTCTCATAGGTTGCATTCTTATATAGGGACTTAACTGTGAACATATAAGGGACTTTTCTGATGTGGCTATAAGGCCGTATACACAGAGACATTGGAAGTTCTCTGGAATACCTTCGAAACTTGCCATGCACATTTTATAGAGCCTTAGAGTTTATGCTCTTATATTGGCTGCCTCCTAGTTCCCTGTGTAGCTGCTACAAGGCCAGAAAGAATGATAGAGGGTAAAGATGACTTTCATTTACTGGCTTTCAGGTCAGTACTCGTCACTCACCTAGTGGGGTTATTTCAGCGGGACAGATAGGGAGCTTCATCATTTCATTTCCAACTGAACCAAGAAATGTGCAGGAGTTAAGAACACTTCCAGATTGTACTAGAAGGTGACTTCATGACAACATTCCCATGCTATGCTTCAAATCCGTTGTATTAGTTTTCTATCGCTGCATTAAAAATTACCACAAACTTAGTGGTTTAAAAACAACACCAATTTATTGGCTCACAGTTCCTGTAGGTCAGAAGTCTAGGCATTGTATGGCTGGGTTCTCTGCTCAGGGTCTCACAAGGCTAAAAGCAAGGTGTCAGCCATTCTCCTCAGGAGCTCACACTTATCTTCCTAGCTCCTGTATTTGGGGCAGATTTCAGTTCCATGTGCTAAGAGGTATGAGGTCCCTGTGTCCTGGCAGGCTGTTAGCTCACTCTTATTTCTTGTCACTAGGCCTCTCCATCTTCAAACCCAGCAACAAAGAATCTCCCTCACATTGAATGACTTTCGTGCTTTGAATCTCTTTTTTCTGGAAAAGTCCTGTGCCTTTAAGGGATTCACCTGATTATGTCAGGCTGACCCAGGATAATCTCCCATTCTTAAGGTCAGCTAATTTGGGACCTTACTTACATCTGCCAAACCCCTTCCCAGCAAAACCTAGATTAGTGTTTGACTGAATAACTGGAAGGAGAAGTATGTACAGCAGGGGTCAGGGAGTCTTGGGGACCAGCATGGAATTCAAAACCAAATAAAAGACATCACTAAACATAAATGTAACGAGTCAGGTGAATCCTCACGGAAGCTGCTCTGCAACAGTTAAAGATATGGAAGTTCCCCTCTGGGGTTGAGGTGGGGTGATGGTGGCCTCTAGGTCTGCACAGTGGCAATCGCAAGAATATGTGACACAGAGTCTGGGTCGTCCTTCCAGAGTAAGAGGGAGAAGCTTAAAATCGTAAAGACGATTATTTTAACACCTTTCCTTACTGCTCTGTATCCTCTATCCCTTGGTACAAACAGAGCTAGCCTGAGGCTTGCTCACGAAGCTTGCCCCAACACTGACCAGACACAGAGGCAAACGGGCTCAGTTAACTGCTCTCTTGGAATCCTAGGGCTGCTCTAACAAAGTGCCACTAACTGGGTAGCTTCGAACAACAGAAATTTACTGTCTCACAGCTCTGGAGGTTAGAAGTCTGAAATCAAGGGATCGACAGGGCCGTGCTCCCTCTGAAATCTATAGGGGAAAATCCATTTCATGCCTCTTTCCTACCTTCCGGTGGTGAAAAATGGCAATTCTTGGTGTGCCTTCACTTACAGCACTTCACCATCTGTCTCAGCCGTCACATGGCATTCCCCCCACTCCCACCTCGTGTCTGCCCCGCATCTCCTTGCCTCTTCTTATAAGGTCGCCAAGCCATGTTGCATTAAGGGCCTACCCAACTTCAATAAACCTCATCTTAACTTATCTAATTCTATCTGAAATGACCCTATTTCCAAATAAGGTCATATTCTGAAGTACCGGGCGTTAGGACTTCAATATATCTTTGTGGGGGTGGGGTGGGGGGAACACAATACAAACCATAACACCTGCTCTAACCACAGAGGCTAGTGGCTCAAACTCCTGAACTTATATGTTTGAATGAAAGAAGACTTCACTGTCAGCTCCATAGGATTACATTTTAGAAAGGTGACTCCCGTGGGCCGATTCTTAGACTGAGAAAGAATCAATAGAGAAAACTCTTCTGCTTTTTAATGACTCAGACGTGACTTTATGGGGCAAAAATGAATGTCTTCCTTTTTATTATGGCAGGTTTTTTTTTCCCTTCAATAGGTGAAAAAGCTAACCAGGTGTTGGACAACTTAGAGCTCTTTTTTAAGTTCTTATACATTCCCAACCATAGCTTCAGTCGGGTGTGTTCTAAACACTCTTCCTGGGATAGTTAATTTTTCTTCATTATGAGTTTTAAAATAGATATTTTAGCAGGTTAGCACTTCTTCCCCAGAAGAGAGGTCATTAGTACGTAAAAACCTACACGAGGAATAAACCAGCACACCAGCCACTCGGCGCTCCATCTCCCTGCTCACCCATAGCCCCGCCTCATTGCCCACCCACTGCCACTGACGAAAGGGGGTGACATGCCTAGTGCTTGACTCCATTCCAGGAAACTCAGCTTGTGGCCAGAGAAGAGGGAACTGGAGAGGCCTGACAGGCAAGGATCAAAACTAGGAATGACAAGAAATTGCATGAGTGGCAGGGAACAGAAAAGGGGCAGAGATTAGGGCCTCAAAGCCTGAGCCCCATGTTTGTGGAGCTATGTGAGTTCCATCTGTGGCCAGAAACTGAAGCAATCACACAACATCTAAGAAATCACAACTGCTACAAGCAGGAAAACCAAGGTGGCATTGGCCATGGCCACGAGGTACCACAGGAAAACACAGCCATTTTAGCTAGGCTGCTCTCGTTGTCCATGATAGTCATCTGTTCTTACTGTTTCCTGAACTTTCTAGTAAAAACAATAAATAATAGTGAAAATAATAATGATACTAGCAAGCACATATGCAACACATATGCCCCAGACTCTGTTCTAAAATGCTTTACATTAACTCATTTATCCTTACAACCATCATATAATGTAGGCAATATTTTTATCCCCATTTTACAGAGGAAGAAACTGAGTCCAAGGAACCTCAAACAAAGCTACACAGCTAGTAAATGGTGTAAACAGCGATCTCTAGAAAACAGCTAGTTATGTATCAAAAGAGAACGTTCTGCCAGGGACACCATAGAGGACTCCACAGCTCAGAAATTTGCTCTACCAGTGTACAATATTCCATAAAATAATATTATTATGGATACAGAAGTGAAGTAGGATGAATTAGAACATGTCTCCTCTATGACAAGTAGAATATACACGCATATTATAAGGTAAATGCCTTCCTCATTAGCATGTAGGGATTTATTTTTCATCAATTAGTTAAATATAGTAGCTAGATGTGAATCTGGACAGTTCCAAAATGAGAAGTTCTACAACACTGTGGGATAAAAACTATTAATTACTAGGAGATCTGTGTTGTAGTTATATTACTTAGCCATGAAAACTCTAAGTTAGTTATTTTCTCAAGTTCAGCATCTATGTCTATGAAATGAATATAATATTGCCCTGCTTACTTTATGCCAAAAGGTTTTTATGAAGATGAAATAAAAGTTAGAGGTGTATGCATTTGGAAAAGCACAAAATTCTCTTGAGGAATGTTTCTGAAAAGAAGGTTCCCAGAACCCATAAGGGTCTGCAAAATTGCCTGTGTTTGTACAAGGGGAAGGGAAGAAAGCTCATGGCAGAAATGGTTCAGGACCCATTTTCTTACATAAAGAGACCTGGGGCCAAGACGTTGCAACTGGTTCATACAAATGATATCCACTCACAGAGGACCTGTCACAGGTAGAAAGCACAGCTCTAAAAACAGAGACAATCATTATGCTTACGCCTATGATCAAAATGAAATCCCATACAAGCTTCATCTGAAACATCAAGAAATAGGAAGGAAAAAAAAAATACCCAAACACTGGCTTTTGAAGCTATTTACTAGCCGGCCATGTATACAGACATTGGACAGGGAAGGGAAATCATTGTACATGTATTCTGAGATTGCTACATCCTTCCAGAGTCAACAGCAGAAGAGAAGTATACTTAAATTAATCACATTTTAAACATAAAAATGCTCCATCAATGTTATTGTCTTTTACAAGTTTAGCTACAGCCTTTTTCCTGTGGGAGTCAAAGATATTTACAAATGGCAAAACTTATTTTCTAATTTTCCCTGTGTTTCCAGCCTATAAAACATACAAGGACATACAAAAAAAAAGCAGGTATAGTCAGAGCAAACTAGCAGCATTTTATGACAATAAAGAGCAAAATAAGTTCTGTAAAATTCTAAGTGGGAAAAAAGTATAACTCAGGAATTCTATAGCCAGCCAAATCTACTATCAAGTATAAAAAGGCAAAAGATAGACTTTCTCAAGCATGCAAGAAGCCAATTTCTCAAGCATGCATGAAGTCCAAGTACTGCATCCATGAACACTGCTTAAAACAACATAAGGATTTAGTCCATGAATTCCAGGCAATTAAAATATGTATCGAAAATGAAACAGAAATGCTTAGCAATACAACCTTTTTAGATAGAAATAAAGCAAAATGATATTAAAAGTATATTCAATGCAAAAAGTTTAGTATGATCAGTGTTCAGTAGGATGGATATTGTGGAGAATTAAAAGTCTAAAAAGATGCAATCCAAGCAGGATATTAAAATGGATACAAAAGTAAGGATGGTGCATTAGTCAGCCAAAGGGGTACTGATGCAAAATACCAGAAATCGATTGGTTTTTATAAAGGGTATTTATTTGGGGTAGAAGCTTACAGTTACCAGGCCATAAATCATAAGTTTCTTCCTTCACCAAAGTCTGTTGCCACGTGTTGGAGCATGACAGCTGCCGACGTTTGCTAGGATTCAGGCTTCTTGGGTTCCTCTCTTCCCGAAGTTTTCCTGTCTCTGGGTTCAGGCTTGCTTTGTGCCACAAGACCAGCTGTAGATTATCAGGCAAATGCTTGCTTCTCTTCCCAGGGCCTTCTCTCTTTCCTCACGACCAAGCTCCTCTGTACGCTACTTCCGGGGGCTCCAGCTCAAGACTCCGCATCACAACTCCAACTCAAAACTGCTTCAACTCTGTCCTTTGCCTTGCCTTTTATCTTCGATTCCCCACCCTCCCTACTGACATGGCCCAATCAAAGTCCCAATTATATCTTAATCATGCCCAGATGAACAGATCAGTTTACAAGCATAATCCAATATCTATTTTTGGAATTCATAACTTCATCAAACTGCAAAACTGCTACAGATGGTAAAAGATAACGACTGTACTACAAGAAAACTACCCTGTAAGATGACCTGGGGATGAAGAAGATATCTGAGCTGAGTCTTAAGGTCAACTTTTACCTGTGCATAGAATGGAGTATAGGCTGAAGGGTAGACTTCCAGAGCAAGGGTTCATTGTGGGCCAAAGTATGAGAGTGGGATGGCGCAAAGCTTTCTTCCAGTAAGAGTGGAGAGCATAAAGAGGATGGAAGCAGAAATGGGAGATACACATAAAGACATTATTTGTAAAAGATTTTGAAAGTCAAGCTAACAATTTTGACAAGATGTTTTAGGAAAACCATTGAAGGATTTAAAAAATGGCTGTGATGTAAACAGAACTATGCTTTAGGATGATCACTCTTGCATTGTTGCAGGTTCAGTTTAAAGAGAGAAAGCTGGAGGTCACAACCAGTTAGAGACTATTGCAATAGTTGGGCAACAGTTGATGCAAATTATGGCAGAGTTGCAAGAATGGGACAGAAAGAAAGACATGGGAAATGGTGCACGAAGAAAACAGAGAATTTTTATAAAGCCATAAAAATGTAACTTGGATTTACTTGTTTTCATCTTATAATTAAATGATAAGGAGATTTTGGAAGTTTATCTGTTACAAGAGAAGAAGATTTATATTATTGAAAGAGGTGATAGGAAAGCCTTGAGCACTAATGTCCTTATCTCTCAACATCTGGAGTTAAAAATATTGACCTTTGTTTGATGCCACAAAAAGAAGTCTAATTGTGGTTGCAAGCATATTCAACCAGTGAGGGAACTAAAAATAGAACTGTAACTAGGTTGGGTGAAAGGAGGGGAAAAGGGATGGTATGAGTGATATGAGTCGTCACAAGAAGAGTTCAAGAGACCACATACAAATTTGACAAATCAATAAATAATAATGTAAGGATGTTGTTTACCTCTATGAAAGCTATCACTGTAAAAGCAAAAAAGAGAAATAAATGGTGAGCAAAGGTAGGATGGGGCAAGAGGTTGTTGCTTTTCATTACAAACTCTTCTGTACCATTTGATTGTTAACCATGTGCATGCATTACTTTGATTAAAAATGTAAATTAAAATTCAAAACTGATGAGATTTGGCAAACAGTCTCAACAGAAAAAGAGTGAGAGGTTGACTGATTTTCCACATCTAATTGACTGAGAGTTTGGTGAGTGAAACCTTAACGTTCACTGAGGAAATCAGGAGGACAAAAAGATTTAGAGCAAGGTGAGACATGGGGTTTGGTTCTGCACATAAGTTTAAAAGTTAAAGTAAGTCTTAATGCAGCCATGGCAAATGCTACACAGGACTGTAGTCAAGCATTTGGGCTGGGTCAAAGAATAGATTCACTGCTTGCAGTGAGTTAATTCAATGCTTAAGCAAAAGTACTGTGGAGAACATATCAAGCTTGTTTTGTTTGTTTCTCAGACCAGCAAAACCCAACCTGACAGAAAAGAAAAAGACAGGGAACGATCCCATAATAGCTGAACTGAAGAGAAATATAAAACACCCATCTTGTGCTCTTGCTACTGTTGAGTTCAATGCATTTAGGCTAATTTAAGCAAATAGAGGACAAAAGAGCAACGATAGGAAAGAGAAATTTAAAAGAAGCATTGTGCGTTTAAACTAAAAATATATTAACTACAGCATCACCTGTTAGGCAGTAGCTATTATTTTGAATCATTTTGAAATGATATTAAACAAAAGGTAAAAGTTATCAAAGAATAAAAAAGTGTCAGACAGTAACCTCAGCCAATATTTGGCATATTTTAAAATTCTATGAGAAACTATACCCCTAATGGAACATATATTGTTCACAGAACTTTCATTAATCGATTCAAATAGCCAAGAACTAAATGTAGATATGAACAGCCACAACCCAGCTGACAAAATGTTTGACAAATTAACAGAACCCCTCTGTTGTCCTGGAACTATAAAAGTCCTTTATTTTTCAAAGAAAATATCAAACATAAGTAACATTATTAAGCGAAGATAAATCCCTGCAGCCAGATTGATCTCCTTGACCACAACACCCTTTTAAAACAGTTCAATGGTGCTATAGAGTGGGACTTCGTTTTTGGTATGGGACCACTGAGACCTTTCAAGCCCTACCTTTCTGCTTTCCCCTTAGGGCGCCACATCTGGGTATGCCGATAAGAAAGCCTGAGCACTCCCCCCCTTGCTGGAGAAGTTCAAGCCACACAAGCCTGGCCTATGGGTAGACTCCTACCCCTGGTCCCACCTTCTGTAACCACAAGTGAAACCCCACTCATACCTCCCTTCACTGAAGCCATTTTGGACCAGCTTGGGTGACTCCCCTGATCTCCCCAGAGAGACTCATTAAACCTGTAATAAACTTTTTAGTCCCCTCTTGGAGTGGGAGTGTGTTTGGTCAATCCCGACACCTAAAGCAATTTAGGGTGGGGATTTGACCCCACCCTCCACAGGGCAATCACAAAACAAGTGGCTTCCCATTGCCCTTAAAGTAAATGACAAAATAATAATGGCTAATACTTACACAGTGCTTGCTGTGTGCTGGGCATTGTTCTAAGGTCTTTAAATTTACCGATTCATTTAATCTGCATGACAGCCCAATGAGATAGGGACTATTATTATCAATTGCATCATAAACCTTTCTGAGATTCAGAGAGATTAAGCCACATGTCCAATGTCACACAGCCAGGAAGAAGCAGAGTCCAGATTTGAACCCAGCCACCTGGCTTTAGAGGATAGACTTTGTACCCAATTCTCTCTACTGCTGCAATTCTAACACACAAATGGCCTGCAAAAACCTGTGTAACCTGGCTTATGCCTACCTCTCCAGATTCATCTCACACAGGGCACTCACCATCACATAAGTCTGTTTTCAGATGAATTCTGGTACTCACCCTGTTCCTTTCCACTACTGGGACTCACCATTGTTAGTTCCACTGCTCTTTGCCAAGACAGCTATTCTTCTATCTTAAACTCTCAGGAAAGCCTTTTCTGACTAGCCCCACCAGCCCCCACACTAGTTCAAATGTCCTTATTACAGGCTCACAGATAAGATCATGTACCTCTCCTTCATGCCCTTATCAGTATTGTGAGTTTGGTTTATTAGTGTGATTATTTGCTTGGTTTTCTCTTCAAGTAAACCACAATTCAATGACAGTAAGGGGTCATGTTTATTTTTACTCATTGTTACACTTTTGCTGTGCCTGGCACTGGAATTGGTCCTCTGAAAATGTTATATTTGCTAATTAAATGAGTTATATAAAGACCCTTCTATTTCAGTCAGTCATCTATACTGCCAGTACCTAGACTGACCCTTTTAATGGGAATTTATATAAGCAAATGGATTCTGTGGATTGATCCAATTGTTCTTATTCTGGAATTACAATCCTTAGAGGCCCAGTGGTCTTTTCTACAGGGAAAAATGTGTGTGTTTCTTCTCCCAGGGTCCCTTTATAAGTCTTCTATAATGTGATCTCATCCTCCAGTGGTGCCCAACTTGGGAAGCCCACTGGGCAAGCCCCAATGGCAGAAGAGGAAAGAAGCCAGGGCCAGTCTGTGCCATTGCAGTGTGCTCACCCATCTCCCCATGCCCACCTACAGATGGACTGGGTCTGGGAGCCTGTGTGTGGTTCTAGTACTCTGGAGTTGAAAATATAGACCATCACCTCAAGCTGCATGAGATTGAACTGATTCCCCACCTTACTGGACTGAAAAATCCAAAAGTAGAGAAGAGTGAAAATAGGCACACAAAAAAACTGAATTTAATTGAGATCTCACATCTTTCAAGTGCTTTTCACAAATTTTTAATTAAATATTCACAGCACTGCTTTGAGCTTGTGTGCCTAGAAAATGGCCAGGAGTCCAGTTCAGGTCTGAATGGCTCCAAATCCCATGGTTTTTCCATCATGTCTTCTAAATCCAAAAGGAAAGAACCTTATTGCTTCAAGATATGAGGAATTAAATGCTGTAAAGCATACCTTACAATTTTTTAAAGCAACTCTCTGGACTCACTAACAGATTCATTTTAAGATGCCATTTTAAAATGCTGTGAAGAGGTATTTTTACCTCTCAAAAGCTTTTCCAATTATCTTCTTGAAACTTTTTAAAAATCAATTATTGCTAAATAAGAAGACAAAGGACCTAATTGCTAAAGATCCTTTTTAGAGATGAAATAAATAAATAAATGAGGAACTCTGTCTTAAAATAAGATGAGGATAAGAAGTCCACATTTAACTCTGTGTTAATAGAAGAAAAGAAATAAACAGGAGAAAAATGGAAGCATAAGCCTATGGGATTCAGCAACAGATTTGATGAGAGAGAATGATCCAGAAAATGTTAGAAAGAAGTAGTTGAAACTGGAAAAAAATAAATGAGTTGGGTCCCCAAATTATGAGAACATTCCTCGCCTGAGAGTTGCTGTAAGTTGCACACAGCAGCTAGAAATCAGCAAGCGTGTACTGCAGTGGACAGAAGGCAGGAGGCTGCCAGGTGGTTTCACAGAGATTCTAAGTGAAAGACTCTGAGACAGGGGAGAGCAGGTCTTGAGGGACTGGTGGCATGCACTAATATCATCAAGGCAGGCGGGAAGCAGGAGCGAGCACCATTTCCTGCTGCTCTTCCACTGCTGAAAAAGTGCAGCTTCTCCGGAGAGCCACCTGGCAGATGCCTAAGCGTCCCCCGGATGGATCTCACTCAATCATCTCGCCTTTTCAATAAAGGCAAACTGAAAGAGAGAAGGAAGACACACCAGGACCAGAGCATCTCGTCATTCTGGCCTTGGGATGATAGATGAATTGACGTGTGCTGTTTGTTAAAAAACGGCAATATGCAGTTCAGCCTGAGCAAAACTCGAGAGACACTTGCCGGCGCAGATAATTAATCAGTTCTAGGCCAACCATCCCTCACAAGGTCCAGGGTGCTGTACCCTTTGTAAGCCTTTTATTTCTACTTTATTACTTTTTATATCAGTTCACCAATAATGAAAGCAGTGTTGATCTTTGTATTTGAAAAGTTTCTGGCACATAATGGATCTCTATAAATATTTGCTCAGTGAAGGATATACTATAAGCAAAAGTATGTTCACTAGGCAAAATTTACGTGAGAGTCATAAAGAATGAAAAGGAGTCCAGGTGTGACTTGAGATTAAGTGTCAATTGCACTCTCTAATGACAACTGTCCAATACATGGAACGTATATAATATTACATGGGCAACTAAGAAAGCAAACTACCAAATCTGAAAAGGAAAAATTCTTCATTGAAAACTGGCCTCATTTAGAATTAACGTTGATACCGAAATTTTAGTAGGAACTTGCTTCCACTTTGGATCCATGTCTTGGCAGTCTATAAAAAGTTGGGTGAATGTAACTTTTCACATGCAAATACTACCGCTGCAAGAGAATTTGGATGCTTTTGTGCAGTGCCAGGATCAAGAGCTTTTAAGCAAGAGTTCATGGGAAGCATCTTGCTCTTCCTATCCAGCGCTTTGGGGAGCAGGGACATCTTAGCATATACAGCTATATATTAGTAGTCCGCTACTAGGAAGAGCACCAAGGCCCATCGTCAAGCAGTGGGATGTGAGTGGGAAACCTGCAGAAACTGAATACCTAAATGTAAGCTTCTCTTACCCAGTGTTCTGTGGGGATTTTCCCACGTGGAGTCAGCAAAGGAACATATTGGTATACTTTCAAACAGCTGACGTTTTAATGAATGCCTACAAGGAGACAACTGGTGATAATGAAAAATCCTTGTCAGAAACTCTTCAGCTGTCCTCTTCACCAAGCCCTAACCTTCTCCACTCAATTTAATTGTCTTTCCCAACTCCCTCCACCAATTTTTATTTATTTTTGTATTTTATTGTTCAGTGGCAGAGGGGGTGGGAGTAAACAGTAGAAACACAAAGGAAAAGACTAAGTAGAAAATTTACTTTTAAATTACCATAATGCCAGATGATAAATGAGTTTATGTAAAAAGATGGCTTCTCTTGAAACTGTGACATTTTTGCATTGTACAAATAGTTTGTGGAGTGTGTGTGCATGTTGCCCTGAGCACCTCTGAAGCACAAGGGTGGTATTTTATAAATGTCAGTTTTACCTTCTTCTCTGTTCTAGACTCATATGGGTTTTGGTAAATGATACAAACTTGCAGAAAAATAAACTGGGCATATACTAGTGAGGCTATTTAGTGCCTAGCAAATCTGCAGAACTAGTCTCTCCAGGCACTAGAGGATTATGATTGTATGTAGATTTTGAGGATACAAATTTAGATTCCGATTGCTTCCCTTAGGTGTGCCTTGACTGCACGGCAGCCATTTCCAATGTCTTGTCAAACTCCAAGCTCTTCTTGTTTTCTGTATACTCGATCTCACCACCCTGGACTGTTCATTATTAGTAACCCAAACCACAAATTTTCATTGGGAAATATTTTTACTTAGCTGAAAAAATAGATATTAATGCCCTGTCGTCAAGAGCTAACCAAATGGTCCAAAGGTGGAGGAGTCACCAGACAGGAAGGGATTTGCCTCACAGATACTGCTGGAAGGAAGCTCAGATCATCTGAAAACACTGTCAGTCAAATGTGTAAGAAGAGTAACCAATCTCAATTTCAGCACATGCCCAGAAGTGAAAAAATAAATAAAAACTAAAAAGACATCCCCACTCAAAAATACTTTCACAATTAACACAAAGTGACAGCCTTCCTAATTGGCTCAAGAAGGAGGCTGTGCAGTAAATGAGCCTTCCTCCCATCTGGACGAGTTGGAGGCAGGGTGCAGGGAAGGGCAGAACAATGTGGCTACTGGTCTCCTGGATTTGTGATAAGTCTGTTGACAGCCTCTGGGACTAACAACACTAAACTTTTGCCAGATATTCCCTCCCTAGTAAAGACTTTCAAGGAATTCTCTTAAAGGTAGAAGGTTATAATGATTATGAATTTAAGTTATTTGGGAGGTCACGGATTTTCATTTGGCCTATTACAGAAGGATTCCTAAAGGAAACTATTATAATTCTTTGTTCATAAACAAATAAAATGTGATCTTTATCTCCCAGAAAGCTGATAATACGATAGGTGCAGCTTTAAGAACTAATTATACTAAATAGCAGGGCATAACTCAAAAGACAGACTACATCTATTATATAGAATTCCCCAAAGAAACATTAGAAATTTTACATGCATTGATTGCTAGTTAGCATTAGAAAGATGTTTATAAGTTGATTCCACCAAAGCTACAACTGTTTGCATTAGCAAGCAGGGAAAATAGGCTAACGGATAAGAATGCAGTGATATAATTCAATTAATACAGTTAAGTCTGTTAATTAGTGTTTTCCAACTGTCAAAAGGAGATGGCTTTCAGGAGCCAAACTTACTTTACTGATTAAAAATCAGACTCCATCTTTTAAAACTGAGATGGACCTTCCTGTGATCTAATTAGAGAGAGAGTATGGCATACTCAAAACTTGTGCCTCTCTGACATAAATTAACATATTAATAAATGGGATAGATGGATATTTTGCAATTAACATGGGACAACGAGAATAAAGCTTAATTAGTAAACAAGCTTTCTTTATTAACTTGCAGGTCAAGCTCTGTTTTATTATAAACTAATAGTGATAGAACAGAGTAATTTTTTTCTAACAAAAAACTATTGGCTCTGAAATTCTGTGGCACTCTATTATAGAAATGTGACTCATTTCTTCATTTCTAGGCACCTGTTAGTTCATAACCAGAAGTATACACCGGCTGCTGTTTTTTATGCCCAACTGGAGAATTTCAGCCTGGAGCAGGTTTATGGGTTTGCTGAAAGAGTCCAATTTTATACTTATAACCCTAAAGGCATTTTTACAAGGCCTGTAGACACCAAAGGCTCTCTTAAACCTCTAGTGGATCTGCTCCCTTCGATGTTGTGCCTCTGCAGTTCTCATTGGATGAATTGTTTGGCTATGCTATCAGCCTAAAAGAAGCGGTCTCAGATACACTGTGTGTACTTAGTGTAAATGTCCACCTTCCAAATTAGGTTCTTGATAGAAGCATATCGTGGTTTATTCATTCATTCATCCATTCATTTTTCGTCTAAACAGTTACTAGAATATGATGTCAACATTATTCTTCCTCAATTCCCTTGGCCCCACACTTCACCTTTTCTTGTTTTCCTAGGTTTCGAATGAACAGAAATCAATGCACAGACAAGTTCATGTACTTGCCTCCAAACTCCAGAGCTTGTCAGGCCCTGACTTATTGCCAGGCCAGTACATCCAAGAGGCTGGGTAAGTTTCAGGTTGAAATAGATATCCCAGGTACAGTCTTTTATGGTCTCATGGACAGGTATAGTTTAAGATGGCTGCAATCTTGCCA
>PVKH010011370.1:0-17794 GCA_004027955.1 Chaetophractus vellerosus
GGAACCTGGACTTGTGTATCCCCACGGTCACATGAGAGACTCTTATAAAATCTTATATTTTTAACAGAGATCTCATGTTGATTCTGTTTCCCGAGAGAACCCTGACTAGAACAGTAGGAAATTAACAATAGTACAAGATTATTAACTAAATTACAGGCATTATTCAGATTTTGCCAATTTTCCCACTAATGTTGTTTTTGTCCCAGAATCCAATCCAAGGTACCACTTTTCACTCAGAAGTTGTGGCTCCATAGTCCCCTCCAATCCCTGACAGTTCATCAGGCTTTCATTGACTTTCATGACCTTGACACTTTTGAGAAGTCATAGGTATTTTGTAGAATGTCCTCAATTTGGGTGTGACTGGTGTTGTCTCACAGTTAAATGGAGATCATAGAATTTGAAAGTGATGTGCCCTTCTCAGGATAACATATCAGGGTAGATGGTGGTAATCATTTGTGACACTAACATTTATCCCTTGGTTTAGGTGGTGACTTCCAGGTCCCACCACTGAAAATTTACTATTTCCTCTTCGTAATTAATAAGGGCTGGGTTTTTTTCCTTAGCTCTCCTTTGTCATTATATGAACCCTTTCAGTCTGAGCTCTTTTTTATGATTCCTGCAAATTTGTATCCATTCTTTCTTCCAAGAATTTCTCTTTTCTACTTGTATTTCTTATTTCCCTTATAGCACTCCTGTTAACTGGATAATAATGTTACCGGATTTTGTCTAGGTTCTTTGACTATGCTGTAGAAATTAATTTCAAGAGCACGTCGGATTAGTTAGGCCAGTAATTTGTTAAGGTAGGGAGGGAAGAGAAATGGGAGAAAATAGCAGATCACGGGTCCCCGGTAGAGAGTAGGGGGCTGAAGAGTGATAAAGAGGGCTGATTTATAGACTACAATTTCCCGTTATAGATTATATATGCCCAGGTTTTACTTGTGTGTTGATCTATGCAGGGGGGACATGGCAAGAGCAGGGTGCAGAAGCCATGAATGAGAGAGCCTTGACTTTTGCACTTGCTTTTTAAACTATTAATTATTTCACCCCTTTGCTAATGGCATGGGAGGAGTCCCAGCTGTTTGCTGGTTATGATTGATTACCCCACCCATCAATCCTCCAGGTGAGCCCAATAATAATGTCCCTGAAGAATATCTGGCTTCTTCTGGGAATCTCTGGGAATCTCATTCCAGATGGCAGAAATCTCATGAGGGTCTTCCAGCAGCCATCTTGGAGGTATCGATATCCATGTGGACTTCTTGCCAGGTTCCAGATCCATCCATTGATTCCGTATTTTACTAGATGGCTTCATTCCCCCCTCAGAGAGTTTCTTAAAGGGGTGCTGAAGGGAGATGGTCATTCTTCTGTAATTATTTCCTGCTGGTTAGGGGCAGTAGGCCCTACCTGACAAGGTGTAAAACCCTCTGGCTAGCTTATCTCGGTTGGAGGAAGATGGATTTGGCATCCGGGGTGATGCTGGATGAAGTCCCATATGACTAACATGATGTTGATTCTGGAAGGAATAAACTTGATTAGAATCTTGAGGATGTATGCTCCCACTAAGAGGATACTGGACCACAAAAGTAGAAAATGCCAGGTGCCTGTAAAATCTGTATTTTCCCAAAGGTATTGAGAAACAGTATTATTCTTTTGGTTACTTTATGCAGTTGGTTAACTCTAGAGAGAGATTGCAATAGGGAATGGGTTAGGTATAAATTGCTAATCCCAGTTCCTATGGTAGAGGAGAGGGATGAGAAGAAGCATTGCCCTTTTTAGTTAAGCTACAGGAGATGTAAACAGACAGTTTCTTAAGGGGTGTCTGGTTTGCCCTCCCCCAAACAATAGGCATCTGGGCTAGAGTTAGAGGGAACAGTTGGCTTTGACATAGACACTATTTAGCTTTGTCTCTTGAAGAGGTATTTCAGGCCGTCCAATGACTGGCCCTCTTACATCCCATCAGGTACTTCTGGTGAGCTGGCACTTCCCTGGGCAGCTGGCTTCACTCAGGATAAGTGCACCAAGCTGGAAATTCCTTTAACTTTAATAGCTGTAGGAGTGACCAGAACTACATAGTAAAGTTCTTTCCATTTGGACTAGAGTGAGGCTTGTTTTCTTGTTTTGATCAGAACCTCGTTTCCAGGTCCTGGGTAAGGAAAGTTTGTCCATGGACCATCTCAAAGGGGCTAAGTTGAAGTGGGTCTTAGCCACCTCATTTGATATTTCTCTTCTGATGGGAAATGCTTAGCCCTGACAGGATGGCATGTGTGTTTGCCAGTCTTCCCTAGGATATGAGTGGGACAGGTTCAGGAACAAGAGCTAAGAGGGATATTTCTTAGCTCGATATTTCTTCGCATATGATCTAGAATAGAAAAGATATCACCATAATCAGCAGGCATATATCTAGAATAGAATATAGGTACAGTACCTAATACTAATTAATGTACTACTCAATGCACAAGTTTTTCTTTGAGCTGCAATTAATAGATTTAAGTTCCAGGTTTGCAATACCTTACATGTTATCTCTCCACAGGAGCAGACCATAATGCCAATTGTGTTTAAGTTCTACTCACAGTACTCTGGTGATCATTGCTCCACTTGGTATGTCCTTCACACAGCCAGCATGCTGCAGTACCAATGACCCCAGAGAGAAGCTAGGAAAGTAGGTTCCAGTATTCCACTGGCCTGGTGCATAGCACCCTTCGGCACTATGAAACAGTGCCGGTCTGGAGGCAATATCCATTGTACATTTGGCTATATCAAGCCATCGTTGGCTGCTGCAGGAGTTTGAAACTGCAACATAGTCTCCATCAACTTCAGGAGCACAATCCGAGATGTAGTAGACACCTTTATTGTTTTAGGGGTCAGTGACCAACCTAGCCAATAACTCAAATGGAGAGGCAACCTGCAGTGTATTGAAGGCCTGATTTGAATGCACAGGAGAATTTGACAATGCTGCAGTCGAACCAATTCCACTTGTGATTTATACATTAAATTCACTCACAAGGCATTATTGATATTGAAAGACTCATTTTTAGGTTACCTTTCACCATTATCTAATTTGTAACAGGTGAACCCCAAATCTGATTTCCTAGGCACAAGCAAACTGACAAAATTAAACACAGATTTCAAAGTTGAACGCAAAGTTAAGCACAGATTAAAACAGAAGAGGGAATTTTATACACTTAGCTTTTCTAGGTACTCTTTGATCTTAATTGATGGCACATGAGGTTTCTTATTTTCCAGAAGCTTAATAACTGGTTTGGATCTTGTTCTCTATTCACACCGTTTATAGATACAGCTGAGTTTAAACTAATGGAAGTTTGAACTGTATTTCCTCATTTTTTAAGGAGACGTGACATGAGGTTTCTGGCCCTCAAATCTATCTGTCTTCCTCTTTTACGCTGGTTTAACTAGAATTCAGGGTCTTATACAGAGGCTGTTCTCAGCTATACTGTGACCATGTAGATGAGCAGTAGACAGAATTTCCTGATTCTTGAGAAGACACTCCTATGGGGAGTTTACTGGTGGGCTATAGACCATGGCCATTATTCTAGGAAGAATGAAGAAGCTCTTTTTAGTCAACTGATCTGGCGTCCCAGAGTCCAAGTCCAACTAAAACGTTTACCACTCCAAATAACTTGGAGCTGATGCTCTGGTCTCAGTGTCCTGAGATTTTAATCCAGAGCCTTGCTGTTAGGCATTCCTATGGCTGACCTAGATCTTGGGGGATGCCTGAAACCCCGAAGTTCAGACCAAAGTGCCCAAGCCAAAGTGGTGGGAGACGTGAGCAGTTGCCCAAACTGAAGCATCTGAGATAAGTCTCAGAGGTTGTTTGGCTGCCTTCTGAACGGAAGAGTCCAAGGAATTTCTTGGGGGCCATTCAGAGTTTATTGCTCCACTTCTCGGCACCCCTGCATTCCAGGGTCCGAGACTGACTGCACTGTTACCCAAACGGAAGCTCCTGAGATAAATCTCAGGGAACATTTGGCTGCACTCTGAATCAAAGCGGCCAAAATTTCTTAGGTCTTGGGAGATATTTAGAGTTACTTCTCTGGTTCCCGCCACCCCGGGAATCAGAGACCCTGTCACCGGGCATTTCTGGGGCTGTTGTAGACTTGGGAGACAGGCTGAATAGGTCTCAGGGTCGATTTTGGACTGAAGCTGCCAAGCCAAATATTGCTCCTTCCTGGAGAAGGGGCAAAAAGCTTCTTATTCTTACAGAGGTCTTAAAAGCCATTCCAGTCTTATTACTTTACTCTTTGGTAGTTTCTCACTTAGACCAGCCATCAAAAGGCCATTAAGTGATTAGAGATCAATTGTTCTAGCTAACAGGCCTTGGGGCCCTGAGGCAATAACTTCCTCACTAGCAAATGCATTTTCAGTATTACAATTTTCAAGGCATACCAGAGCATTTTAACACAAAATCTGTAATGAGAAATTTGGTAGTAAGAAGGTAAAACATGAGTAAAGGTTAATTATGACAGGAGCCCTGGCCTGTGACACCCCTGGGGAAGGGAACTCCCACGGCATCCATCTTGGCCTTGCTTGCTGTCATCTTCCCACCCCATCCCAGACCAGGTAGCCGGGTGTGGTCAATAGGAAGGCAGGTCTGCAAAGGCCTAGACCAGTAGAGAGGACAAGCCCCTGGCTGAGTCAGTGCCCTGCTGCTGCCACCAAGGGGAGATGGTGGTAGAAGGCAATAGCCTGGGGCAAAGACACTTGGCTGCTAAAAGGGCTTGAAAAAGGAGCTTTATAGCACCTGGCACTTGGCTGGGGACCTCTGTCTTGGCAGGGCCCCGCTTTGAGCCCCTACCCTGTACCCCAGCCTTCCCAGCCAGGATCAGGTCTCACAAGCCTGGGTTCGCAGCATGGACGCAGAGAGTTCTCATGCCCCGGCCTCTTCCCTCCCAGGATTATGTCCTGTGGGGTCTCGTAGACGAACCCCTTTAAAATGGATAAGCAAAAGAAGGCATTAAAGAGGCTGTAGGCCATAGTTTCACTCACCATTATCTCCTGGCTGGCTCACCAAATATATTACCAGATTTTGTCCAGGTTCTTTGACTATGCTGCAGAAATGAATTTCAAGAGTATGTCAGGTTAGTTAGGCCAGTAATTTATTGAGGGAGGGAGGGAGGAGAAATGGGAGAAAATAACAGATCATGGGTCCCAGAGAGATGAAAGGGCTGAAGAGTGATAAAGAGGGCTGGTTTATAGACTACAATTTCCCACTATAGATTATAAATGCCCAGGTTTTACTTGTATGTTAATCTGTGCAGGGGGAGACACGGCAAGAGCAGGGTGCAGAAGCCAAGAGGAATGAGAGAGCCTTGACTTTTGCATCTGCTTTTTAAACCATTAATTATTTCACCCCTTTGCTAATGGCATGGGAGGAGTCCCAGCTGTTTGCTGTTTTGATTGATTATCCCACCCATCAATCCCCTGGGTGGGCCCAATGATAATGTCCCTGGAGAATATCCAGGGCTTCTCCTGGGAATCTCATTCTGGATGGCAGAAATCTCATAAGGGTCTTCCAGCAGCCATCTTGGGGGTATCAATGTCCACAAGGACTTCTTGACAGGTTCCAGATCTATCTATTGATTCCCTATCTTACTAGCCTGCTTCAGTAACTCTTCTACTTCTTTTTTCTGTCTCGCTTAGCTTTTCTATTTCTTAGTCTTTTCCATCTTTTTCCTCAGAAATGTCCTAAATCTGGTATTTCAGGTCACTAATTCATTCCTCAGCTATATCCATTTTGCTGCATAGTCCATCTTTACTCAACTACATACTAATTTATATCTAATTTTTTATTCTGTCAAGTTTACATATCCTTGTTCTGTTTATTTGTCTGTTTTAGTATGTTTATTAGGCTCGTTTATTAGGCTCTGCATATTCTAATATTTCTCCCTCTGATAGAAATCTGTAATACACTATGCCACTTACCTTTTGAAATAACTGTACTTCTCCAATGTCTCACTCTTTTGGCTAGTAAGCTCCATTCCCCCAGGGGTATGAGCTACTTTGTCAGACAAGGTATATGAGAAAGCCCAAACTGTGGTCAGTGTTAGCATACTAGCTCAGATGAAGAAGCCCCAGACTGTAAATCTTCAGGCACCAGCAAACCGCTGTCAATCACCTCTTGCTCCACAAAACAACTCCATGGTTCAAGATGATACCTTTTGTCCACACAAAAGAAACAACTTGAAAAGGACCCCCTTCTTAGATTATAATTCAACTTTGAAGAGAAGGGTGGAGGGGAGTGGGTCAGAAGGGAAGGGGTGGGAAGCAACTGCCCAAAGCATGTGAGTTCCCACCCACTTTTATCAGCTACTAACAAGCACAGGGTTTTTGTGCTGCACTATTGCATTCTTGAGAATACCTGGACTAGAGCTTGAGTTACCATAGGTATGGGGAAAGGCTCTTTATTTCCTAAAGCAGTTACAGAAGGGAAGCAAAAGCAGAACTCCTATAGTTCTTAGCCACCTATTGCAGTGTCTGGCTCTCCTGTCCCAAGTTCAAAAAATTTCTGTAACTCCAAGAAGTTTTGTCTTTAAGTTTGTGTTTTCACTCTAGAGCAAGTCTCTCATCAACACTATTGATGTTTTGGGCCAGAAATTTGTGGTGGGAGCTGCCTGTATCATTGTAGGATGTTTAGCAGCAACCCTGGTATCTACCCACTAGATGACAGTAGCACCTCCTCCCTCATTGTGAAACCAAAAAAGTCTCCAGACTTTGCCAGATGACCCCCGGGGGAAAGCATTATCCTTGGTTGAAAATCCCTGCTCTACAGTTCCTTTGGCATAACTCCTGGGGATGTGGGCCTGAAGTTCATGCTAGCATGGTGTCCTGGTAGAATCCATCAAAGAGCAGTTTCTCCTAGCATGCACCTAAAAAGTATTCAATAACTGTTGCTGCTCTTCCTTCTCTCCCCATTCCCCCAAAGCAGGAAGGTAGGAAGAATAGCCAGGTCTTAACCTAGACCTACATGGTACTGGGGACAAAACAGGGGAGAAAGCATAATGGGGGAGATTGAGCATCAGCCTTCGAGGACACTCAGTCCTTCTGGAGCCTCAGAGACCAAGCTTCCCTGCTACTGCAGAAGAAGAGTCCAAAGATTCCAATGGCACAGGGCCCACTAGAAATTGCCAATCAGACCTCCCTTCTCCCAAGACCTGGCACAGTCACCAGAGCCAAAAAATCCGAGCCGGACAGCTCACAGCATCAGCCGATGGGTTCCCTCATCTGGGCAAGGCAGGGGCTTCAGCTTGCTTGCATTTAATTGGTATTAAAGATTAAAAAGCAAATTACCAAAGCAATCACACAGAATTCACTTGTCTATATCTCGCTACGGCTCCCAAGCAGTTTGATATTTACTGTCAGCTGGCATTTAATTACTCAGCCAGATTTGGAGGCCATAATTGACAGAATGCTGAAGACTAATTCTTTCAAAGGACGCTTTCCTCATACAAGAACACTTGGGCTCAGAGGTGACGCTGCCTCCCCGTTCCAAGGAGACAGACATGGGAACAGATTTCTCCTCACTCCTCCCTACTGTTCTCTAGCTGAGTTAGGTCCTTACGCCTGCTGGAGGCCTGGGGAAAAGCAAATGAGACATTGAGATGGGAAGCATTTCCCTTTTCTAGTCACCAAATCCAACTTAGTCCTAATTCCACAGAAAACTTGCATAGCCTGGAGCGGGACCTGCCCCAGCCCAGAACTACTCAGCCAGTATAGGGACTTTTCTTGCCAAGAACAAAGGATGAAATTCCAGTGGGAAGTGCAGCAGGATACCACTGACTATTAAATTACACACTTCTCAAATGGCACTGCACATGATAAAACCCCCAGCTCACCTTTGCTGCCCCTGCCTCGTGCTACTGCACGTTCCTTAAAATGAATTATATCATGGACCGTTTAATAATGTAGGTATTTACAACTCGATTGAGCCCAACAGCTCAAAATACAGAAGAGAGGGCAAAAGATGCGCTTTATTCTCTATTTCTAAGGAAATACAGGAAAGGCAGTACCAGATAGGTTATTTCTATTTTTAATCTTCAGAGGTCGGCCTCGATGTCATGTGGACTCAAGGCTGTATTGAAAATACAGAGATCTTCATACAAGCTGAAGAGCTGGTGGCATGCTCATCCCCAGATTTTTATTTTAATAAATAACACCAAAATGCTTAAAAGGGAAAGTTTTCAAAAGCAGGGAATAAAATGCCCCTGAATATTACCAAATTTCACCTAGCGGTCTACCAAGGTCAAGCACCAATCTGAATCAATATGCTTTTATTCTCTGGAATTTTTTCCTCAAAAAGAAAAGTGAAGAAGAAAGGCTGGGGAAAGGCCTCACTTTGCTGGAATTGGGAATGGTTTTCTTTTAAGCATGTCATCTCCTCCACAACCTGTTCCTAGTCTCAGCCAACTCTTTGCAAACCCAGTGTCCAAGGCTCTCCTTCCCAACAGGAAGGACGTCGGTTCTGCTGCACTCCTCTTTGAATCTGCACGAGGCAACTCTCCAAGCCCACATGAAATAGCATAGCTTGGAGTTTTATAAACTAGATTTGCATACAAATCCACCTGGCTCTATGTGGAGATAGAAATAGACGGGGCTATTCTAAACATTGAGATTTCAGGCTGCCCTGCACTGATAGAGATTGCAGTAATACAGGCAGCTATGGAGGTGGCAGGGGCAGGAGCCGGTCCAATGGGACAAATCAGCAGAGGTGGGAGAGGATTCGGGACCAGCCCCCGGCCTTGCCCCCAGAAAATTCCCATGGACTGTGGTCTCCAGCCGCCATCACCGAGTTGATATCCAGTTGGCAGAAGGCCTATTTCAGGCAATTAATCAAGGAGTAAGTCTCATCCGTTCTTTGAAAATCTTTTGTGTTTCTTCTCATTTGGAGATGACTGCAAGGACCCAACACCATTGCCAAAGTACTTCTTCACCTTCGTTCTCCATGGCTTTGGGCAAGGAAGTACTGCCCCTCCTCTTCCTACATACACCTGCTGCAGAGGTAGTTTTCATTCTTGATCCCAATGCTACCAGATTTGCCTACTGAAGGTGCCTAGGACTTCCAGAATACAACAGAGAATCTGTGAGTTTTTTTAAAAATAACATATTATTAATTTACCTTCATCTAAAATAAAGTAAGAAACACGCAATTTTTATTTTTTTTAATGAAAACAAAAATATACACAATCCCAATCACTATTAACATTTTGATGCATTTACTTCCAGTATTTTTTAAACATAAAATTTATCTTTTGCCCAATATGATTGCACAATATATTTATTTTTGTACTCTGCATTTTAAATGTAATTTTTGCAAGCATTTTTATGTTGAAAAGCGTTCAATAGCTCAATTTTACATTGAAACCTAACACAGCATACAGGCACCCTAATTTATTTCATCATTCTCCTCTTGTTGGGCATGTAGGTGATTCCATTTCTTTTATTATGATGAATAACCTGGAATGAACCTCTTTGGATATAAATCTTTGACCCCATCATTGATTACGTTCTCAGGTTTCTAAGAGTGGAATTATTGAGTCAACAGATATGAACATGTGAAAGCTCTTAAAATAAATTGCCAAATTTATATCCAGAAAGGTTGTCTCAATTTATACGCCCATTAGTGGTGTATTATCTTCATTTTAAAAAATCTTTAATAATCCGATCGTCCCAACATTGTACATAGGCAACGTTATCGATCTGTTCCTTTGTGAGCCGTTCCACCATTCCAATGCTAAGAAAGACCTTCCTTGTTCAGAAGGCAGAAAAATAGCCACCTAAATAGTCTCCCAGTTTTTTTTTTCAAGAACTCATTCTTTTATGTTTAACTCTATAATCTCTATGGAATTAGGGGATGTGTAAGGTGACAGTCTCTTTTGGACATGTGAAGCTCTTTTTTCCCATTCCTGCTTGGTTCTGGGTGGAGGGCTCTCCTCAAGCCCCATGCACATGTCCCCCAGGAGGGTGTGACTCACCCCACTGGCCATGTGGGAAGGTTCTGCTCATCCTCTGTGGGGCTTCACTTCTACCATCAACTCTCATTCTAGTCTGCCCTTCCATTCATTGGGGTTGCAAGGGCTGGCCCCATGGGCAGACAGGGATTGTGCCTGGGTAAACCTACCTAAACCAACTGCTAGCAAGCCTCGTTGCTGTCAGATCTATACCCACATCCTCTAACCGATCTTTATCAGTGATCAGTGCAATATATTGATCTCCATCTGCCTGACTCTCATGTCCGTCTCTCATCTCATGGACAGGGTAGTGGAGGTTATTTATCAAACCCCTTAAAATCCCAACAATTTAAAATTGATTAAAAAAATACCTAGGCAATAATTCTAACTAAATAATAGCAGCCTTCCTTCTGATCCTTGAGTCTTCATTATATATTATATCTTTGAATAGCTATTTTATAGTCTATATCAATTTGTAGATCAGTGTCATATTGATTTATAGCGCTGTATCGTGTGTGTTTTGAAAAAGGTGATGATGATACTATTCATATGAATTGTGATAGAGAAGCCTTTAGGAAAGTAATTTACAAACTTTCCTGTATATTAAAATCATCTGGGGAGCTTTTAAAAGTCCTGATGCTCAGGT
This sequence comes from Chaetophractus vellerosus, assembly GCA_004027955.1. Taxonomy (NCBI): domain Eukaryota; kingdom Metazoa; phylum Chordata; class Mammalia; order Cingulata; family Chlamyphoridae; genus Chaetophractus; species Chaetophractus vellerosus. The sequence continues at coordinate 10,606 of PVKH010011370.1, forward strand.
GGCACCCTGTACCACCAGATAAATCAGAATGTCCAGGGGAAAAACAGGCATCAGTAGTTTAAATACTTTCCAGGTGACTCCAATGTGCAGTAAATTAGAGTAAATTAGTAAATTGGGAGTTACTGTCTTGGGTAGAAGACATTTGTGCAGAACCCAGAGACCTGGAATTTAGGGCCTATGCCAATTCCTTCACTATCCCCTCCATCCTACCTGCAGAACATCTGGATATCACTACCGGAACACCACTTCCCAACTGGGAATATTTTCAATTAATAAAAGAATGTCTTCTTCTAGTTTGCCTTGCCCAAAATGAATAGAGTATATATTGAAATAGAATGGGTCACTGTTTTCACAGGGGACTAGATGCTAAAACAGACAATGGAAATGTAAAACAACCATAAACACAGGCTGCATCTCAAAAGCACGAGGCCCAAACCCATAAACTAAGGATAAACCACTAAATACTTACAGAATGCATTCATTTTATCCATTCAAAGTAGTATATGGTTGGAAAAAAATTATTTTTCGTTTATAACATTTGCAGAACTTTGAACCTGGTCCAAGCTACAGGGGGAAAAAAAAGCCTGGAATTTATATAGCATATTTCTCCTAAGGAGTCATCATCTCCGCCCCCAGCCCCAAATGTGCATGTACAGTTTTAGCTTTCTGCATCTCTATTAGTGCTTCCACGTGGGCCAGAACCACCTCGGCCTCCCCAGGGCCTGGCTCCAGGTTATAATCGACCTGGACTGTGTCTGCTTGGGGCAAAACTCTGACACAATGTCCTCACACCCTCTAGAAGCCCCAAGGGTTCCTCCCACCCTCCAAAGTTTGGTGCCCAAAGAGGTTTCTACCTGAAGTCCATACCGGTTATCCTTCTCTGTATCCTGCCCAGACTTAACTCCATGCAACTTGCAGTCACGTCATTTTAGTCCAAAAGACATGTCTTCCCATGCTTTCACCTCCACCCTTTGGATTTCCCCAGAACCCCAAAATTCTGCTCAGTACCCAGCTTTGGACTCCCATACTTTTCCCCTAAGCTCCCACATTCTCCCACCTGGACCTCCCTTTCCCTATGCTCAGCCTTCCTCAGCTTTCTACTAGGCAGGGGTACAGGTGAGCCAGCTCCTCACAGGGAACATGTAAGCCAGGCTCCATGACTTTACCCAACGACCCTCCTCCCTTGAACTTCATGTGGTTCAGTTATAGAATGAGCTCTAGTGCTATGCAATGTCAAATGAAATATTGCTGCCATGACTTTTGGACCCCTGTTTTCCTTTCCAGCCATGACTACCTAGAAACAGGTGCACCCCAGAGCTTTGTCCCCTTCTCTCCTTATTCTCAGGCTCTTCCTGAGTTATCTGTTTCACATATAATTTTCAAATCACCTTTGTTATTATCATCAGTTTCCCAACATTCTCCAGAGCTTCAGACCTGTATCTTTGCTGACAATCAGAGATCCCCCCATGAGCTCTCTACAGGTCCTTAATTTCAGAGATTCCAAAGCCAAATGCTTTCCCTTCTTCTTTTCTCTTTCAATGATACTCCTCAGACAGCTTCTCCAACCATGGCCAGAAGCAAGGTATTATAGTAATAATAGCAGAAGTGACAAGCACTAGTGACAGTTAAATTTACTGAGCACTTTGTATGGGCCAGGCACTGTGCTAGTTCTTTCCATGGGTTAGCGCATTCGATCCACGCATCGCAACCTCTCATGTGGCAGGTGGCATCATCTCTATCCTCAGCGCCCAGCAAGCTGAAGCTTAGAGAGGCCAAGAAGCTTTCTCAAGGTATCACAGCTAATAGGTGCACTCTCGTTCACATTCTGCTAGTGCTAACTTTCCCCTTCTCTCTCCAGGACGCCTCTGTCTAGGGAGCCCTGTGGACAATGCTTAATGCCTGTTCCATCCCAGATGGTTTCTGCCAATCACAGCAAGTCTTTCCCAGGCAGCATTGAGCTTAGGGAAGGACTGTCCTTGGCCAAATTGTGATAGTTATATACAAGCAAGGAGCTGCCCAGGCACTCCAAGAAGAGAAGCCACTCCCTTTCCCCCACTGGTTTTGCAGAAGAGGAGCATGTCCCTCCAGCTGATGATGCTGGTGGTATCTTACAAACATGGGGGCTGTGTGTGGGTGGGGCAGATCCAAGAAGAATGCTAACAGGGGGCCTGAGATCCTAACTTGCTGCACCTGAGTCCCCCCCACCTTGGACCTTCCTGTCCTTTGAGAAAGTGGACCCTTGTTGCTCAGTGTCAGTTATGGTTGCAGCAGCCAGCATCATATCCCCATTTTTCAGAGGGCTTAGAGAGGTGAAGTATCCTGTCCAAGCACTCACAAACAGCAGAGTTGGGATCTGAACCCAAGTCCATCTGACCCCAAATTCAGTGCTCTTACCCACAATGCTATATTGACTTCCTTTTAAGAAAGTGAGATGATGGCATCCCAAGCTGCTCAAGGCAGTGGTAGGTCTTCATATTTGTATTTATGCCTACCTCCTCACCTTGCCCTCTTTCTATTTTAGTCCAATTCTTTGTTCCCATAACCCTGATGCTAATGCAAGCAGGCAGTGTTTTCATCCGTGACACTTTTCTTCAGAACTTCTGGCCCCAGTCAGCTCTGAGTTTCCAACACATGAAGCAAACCCTGATCCTCCCCCTTCTGAACCTCCACTGGAGTCCTGTCCCAGGCTGAACCTCCTCTTCCACTGCTACCAGCCAGGTCTGCCCCAGGAAAGAAGGGATGAGAGCCTCTCTCTAGCCCCTCTTGCATTATTTCTATCCCAGCTATTCTTATATGTTTGCTCCCACACTAGATTGTAGTCATCTTTGAATCTTTTAATTCTCACCTGGACTTCAGACCACTTGAAAGTCAAGGTAGTGTCTCCTGGCTGTGCCATCGCATACGTTTTTCATTCATTCAACAAATATTTAAACACCCTGCCATGGACAGGCAGGACAGCAATGGTTCCCATCCACACTGAGCTAAAAATCAGGCAATTACAATACAATGTGATAAGCTCTACAGCAAGGAAGGTGTGGGGTGCAAAAGAAGGGGTACAACATAGGAGGGTGCTAGGAAGCCCATGAAAATCTGAGAGAAGAGGCCTCTCAATAGGGACCAATGGGTGAGAAGGAGTCACCTAAACAAGAGAGAGGGCTGGGGGGAAATAACAGGAAAGAATCTTCTAGACATGGTGGAGAAGGGGGTAGAACAACATCGTGAACATGATTAGACCCACTGAATGGTATGTTTGGGAGTGGTTGAGATGGGGAATTTTATGTTGGATATGTGTTTCCTTAAAGAGAGAGAGACACTGGGAAACAATGACAGTTAAGTGTAGCACATGTTCATAGATTGTATCTAATAATGGTGGAGAAAAGGTCCAAAAGGATATTGTCAGGACAATTGAATAAAATGGCATACAGACTGTAAGCCTCATATCAATGTTAAATTTCTTAAACTTGAAAACTGTACTTGATGTTACATAAGTGAATACCCTGTTCTTAGGAAATACACATGGAAGTATTAAGAGTTCAAGGAGCATGATGTATACAACCTAATTTCATATGTTTAGAAGATAGATGCTAGATAGATAGATTGATTTAGATAGATATAGACAGATAATAGATAATAGATGATAAGGAGATAGATATAGAATTATACAACAAAAAATGTGGCAAAATGTTAAAAGCTGGTAAATCTGGGTATCTGGTGTATTGATTTTATTAACTGTCCTTTAAGTTTGAAATTCAAAAACAAATCTTTTTATTTCTAAATAAATATAAATAACATTATACATATTACATCATATGTATCATACTATAAATAGAAATTTTAAATATATGATATATATTATGTAACGTAACAATTTACAATATAATACATATATAAATAAAATTTTTATTTCTACGTAAAAAGTTTAAAGAATAAAAGGTGTGTGGTACGTGGAGTTTGTAAGAGATGAAATTAGAGAGGTGAGTAAAAGTTCCTGAAAACCTTATAAGCATGTTAATTTCTGACAACGGATCGCCTAGGATGCAGGAAATAGTCAATGCTTTCCCACGTGAAGTGTCACTGACTGCACTAAAACATAGATATTTAGAGTTCAGTTTCAGCATCAGAATGGGAATTAGCAGCCCAAAAGACACTGGCGGTAGCTAAGCCAGCCAACAGGCAGAGGCTGATGTAGAGCCAGGGTTCTGCCTCCTTCCTGCCCCAATCCTTTTTCTGAGTCTGCTGGTACTGCTGATCTGGGGGAAAAGATAAAAATCTTACTCCGCCAAAGCTATTTCCTATCAGCTTTGCTGAGCTTGGCCTCAGCCCTGCTGGGCTATAGGGCACTGGGCTCTAAGAACCATGTTGGAAGTGACTCCTTTGATGTTTTCAAAGGTCAGAGCACTACTCTCCCCTTTTGGAGTGTCACTTGGCTGCAGGTAGAGAACGTTTCAGCTGCTGGGAGAGCCAATTAGAGCAAATTATAACCCAACTAACCTCCCTTGACACCGAAACTCCTTGTAGAACTTGCCAGCTCCTTGTAAAAATCATGTGCGTCTGAGCCCAACTCTGGTGTGGAATGTGTCCTGACTACAGAAACATTGTAGGGCAGCCATTGTCCACCCTGGCAGCAAGTTACAATTACCTAGCAGACTTTTCCTTCCTCATACTTGGACCCCACCCTGGAGACTCCGATTTAATTGAGTGGAGGTGGGGGTCCAGGCATCAGAGTTTTTCAAAATATCTCCAGGCTTGAAAAACAATGACGTATCTGAATTCACCCAATGAGGCAGATGGGCTGCTCTGAAACCCACTTCTGCCTTTCTTTTCCCATTGTGCCTACATTTTTGTGGATTAGTTGGCATCTGCCTTCATTAACATCAGATACTTGCTAAATGTTTTCTGATTGTGCACTCTAATTATCATTAGCCCTTCCTGATACATTCACGATGCATTTGAATTTTCATTGGACGCTACTCCATTGTCTTAACAAAATATATTTCAGTGATCTTGATTTAACAAGTAGACAGAGTACAAGTTTTTTTAATGTATTTATGTTTTACAATGAATAGGAAACTGAGTCCACTGTATATAGAAATAAACTGACATCTTTCACAGTGATATACACATGCTCAATAAAAGTGTTTGTATTTTCCGTATTTATCTATAAACATAGATCCATGTTTCTCTCACACACACGCATGTCCCCTAAAACAAAATCTTATGCAGAGCTGATACTTAATAAGTTTCCTTTATTGAAGGAAGGAGCAAATGAATGCACAAATGGATAGATGCACAGAAGCTAAAACTAAATAACTTTGGTTTACATATATAGATACTGGATATGTAGCTTACATGTAAATACAACCTTATTTCCAGTTGGCATCTGACAAGAAGGAGACATCTGCTATAAATTTCAATTTTTTTTATTTAATCAGTATATGTATATAACTGATGTATTCCTACAACAGGATATGACTTTTAATTTTTTAAATGTTAATATAGCACATTGATGCCTTTAATCATGATTAAATAAACAAAACTTCATTACATTCTTATTATTAAGCATATATTTCCTAGATGAATCTTAAAATGTCAAGGGAATCCATGATAAGACTCTATGATGGGAAATGAAAAGAAACAACTTGCAGAAAAAATCAAGTTCCAGATCATGGGAATAATGCCAAGTAGTACCAGAGACCACTGAGTCCCATAATTTTCTTTAAACAAAACCTTAAGCAGAAACCAATATCTATAACTGGCAGAAGCTCAGCTGCTGCGGTTGAAGTGGGGAGCGGGAACTCTAAGCCACAAGCACCAGCTGTCCTCTACCTCAGGGAAGTGAAGTTTGACAACCTTTGATCTAGCTTAGTGAGTCTCAACCCTGGCTGCACATTAGAATCACCTGGGGAGCTTTCAGAATACATTGACTCCCATACTCCACCCTAAACATTTTGATTTAATTGAGCTAAGGTGGGGCCTGGGCACTGATATATTACAAAAGCTCCCTTGGTGATTCTAATATGCAGCCAGGATTGAGAGCCACTGGTCTGGAACATTTCCTCTTACATATGAACAAAACCAAAGCCCAGTGACCTGTGACAATGTGGCAAAGACACCACAGCAAGTTGTGGCTAGTGCCGAGACTAGAACACAGTGCTCCCAAATTCTCTATAGTGATGAAGATGAAGCACCAGCAAAACCTCAGAAAATGCTTGCTGTAGGAATGGGCTTCATGAATGACCTCCAGAAGAGCAGGGGTAGAAGAAGAGCTCCAGATATCCAACTTCTCTGACAAGATACACAGCAATGAGCAAGGGCAATCCCCTATTTAGAGTTCTGCTTAAGAAATGGTTAGAAATGGTTAGCAAGCCTGGCTTTAACAAGGCTTCTCTCAGAAGAACAAAGAGGACATGTGCTTGACATGACAAATAACATCATTGCTGTCGTCATCATCAATAGCAAAGACTGATGGTTTCACTAAGAGTTATACACATTTTACCTCACTTACTCTTTAAAACAAACCAATGAGGTTGATAAGCACAACTTAGATGAGGAAATTCACCCAAGGTCATACAGCTATTAATTGGCTGAACTGAGAATTAAACATGGGTCTGATTCGAATCCCTGGGCTTTTAACCACGAGAGTATAAAATATTAAATAAAATAATTTTAAAGAAACTATTCAATGGCCCAAATTTAGGGGTCTTCATCTTCAACCCAAGGTCATGACAGGACATTCCCCATCTTCCCTTCCTAAAACCTGGAGTCTGGAGCCAAGTTACACAGTTTTCCATTTGGGAAGCCCATCCCCTAGCTAGAAAAATCCTTGGAGCCTCCTTGAGCATGCATTTCTATAAATGAGTCACATTAGCTCTCTTTGTTTTGTTTATTTATTTCTTTATTGTTTGCTCTCATTATCTGGAAATCTATATTTTAACCCTAATTGTCTCCCTGCGGTAATGATTAAGGCATGACTGAGATTTGCATTGCAAACACCATGAGGCTTTCCACGGAGCAGATGAATTCTGAACTTGGCATCTAACAGCATTTAGTGCTTCATTTTCATGTCTTCCCAGCTCATTTGGGGCCAGATTTGTTAATATTTTTTTCAAGTTCCAAAAGGATGGGAGGAGGATGGAATTCAGGATCATGATTACAAGGCAACACTGACTCAACCCAGTAGATCAAAATT
>PVKH010011371.1:0-17791 GCA_004027955.1 Chaetophractus vellerosus
GATATGTAATAAAATAAATAAATCTTAAAAAAAAAAATAGAATATCATATGACCCGGCAACCCCACTTCTCAGTATATACCTAAAAGAACTGAAAGCAGGGACTCAAACAGGTTTTGTATACCAATGTCCATAGCAGCATTATTCACAACAGACAAAAGGTGGAAACAACCCAAATGTCCATCAAGAAATCAATGGATAAACAATATGTGGTATATATGAAATTCTGATGCATGCTACTCCATGGATGAGCCTTGAAGACATTGTGTTGAATGAAATGACCCAGACACAAAAAGACAGATACTGTCTGATCTTGGATATATGAAATACCTAGAAGAAGTAAATTTCATACAGGCAGAAAAAAGATTATAAGTTACAGTGGCTAGGGGAGAGCAGAGGGAGTTACTGCATAATAGGTGCAGAGTTTCAGTTTGAGGTGATGAAATAATTCAAGTACTGGATATTGGTAATGGTAGCTAGCATAAAATTGTGAATATAATTAATACTACTGAGTTGTACCTCGGAAAGTAGATAAAATGGGAAATAATGAGTTGGATATATTTTAATACAATAAAAAGTTTAAAAGAAAAGTAACAAATGATACCAAAGAATAAACGAACAACAGAAAATAAAGCAAAGATAATAAACTGCCATTTATACAAAAACAAAGAGAACACACACCTCACATTTTCAAAACTCACTATAGAGCTACAAGAATCAAAACACGGTAGTACTGCTCTAAGGATAGTCATACAGACCAATGGAATAGAATTGGATGTCCAGAAATAAACCATCTAAGGTCAATTGATTGTTGTTAAGGGTGCAAAGTCCATTCAATGGGAAAAGAATAATCTCTTCAATAAACGGTGCTGGCTAAACTGGACTGTCACATGCAAAAGAGAGAAGCTGGATTCCTACCTCACCGTATAAGTAAAAATTAACTCATAATAGAATAACAGCCTAAATATAAGAGCTATATTGATAAAACTCTTAGAAGAAAATACAGTAGCAAATCTTCATGATCTTGGATTTGGAAATGGATTTTTAGATATGACACCAAATGCATGAGCAACAAAAGAAAAAATAGACAAATTGCATTTTATCATAAGTATATCATTCTAAGCATCAAGGGACATTATCAAAGTGAAAAGAAAACTTAGAGAATACAAGAAAGTATTTAAGCCATATATTTTACAAAGGTTTAATATCCAGAACATATAAAGAACTGATACAACTCAATAACAAAAAGACAAACAATCCAATTAAAAAATGGTCAAAAGCCTTGAATACACATTTCTCCAAAGAACATATACAAATGGCCAGTAAACACATAAAAGATGCTCAACATCATTAGCTAATAGGAAAATGCAATTTAAAACAACAATGAGAATCCATACCCCAACCACTAGCATGGCTATTATTTTTAAAATGGAAAAATAACAAGTGTTGGCAAGAATCAACGAAATTGGAAACCTTCCATTTCGTAGGTGGGAATTTAAATGGTGCAGCTCTTGTGGAAAACAGTTTAGCAGTTCCTCAAAAACTTAAGCATGGAATTGGCACATGACCCAGCAATCCCACTTCTAGGTATACATCCCAAAGAAATGGAAACAAAGACCCAGATCATTGTACGCTAGTGTTTGGAGCAATACTATTCACAATAGCCAAAACAACCCGAGTGTCCATTAACGAACAGATAAACAAAATATGGTATGTACATACAATGGATTATTATTCAGTCATGAAAAGGAACCAAGTTCTGATACAAACAACAACACGGATGGACTGTGAAAATGTTAGACTACGTGAAAAGAGCCAAACACATAAAGACAAATATTGTATGATTCCACTTATATGAAATAGCTAGAATATAGACAAATTCAGAGAGACACATTAGAGGTTGCCAGAGGCTGGAGAAATGGGGAGTCATAGATAAATGGGTAAAGAGCTTCTGTTTGGGGTGATGAAAAAGTTTTGAAATAGTTTTTGAAATCATGGTAAATGTAACTAATGCCACAGAATTGTACACTTAAAATAAAGTGCTTAAAGATAAAAACTGTCAATTAAGAATCTTTTATGCAATGAAATATCCTACAGGAATGAATACAAAATAAAGAAATTTTCAGATGAAGAGAATATGTCTTGAGCAGATGTGCACTAAAAAAAATACTAAAAAAATTCTTCAGGCTGAAGGTAAATGATACTAAATGAAAACTGGATCTTTGGAAAGAAATGACGAGCAACAAAAATGTTAAATAGATGAGTAAATATAAAATATTTTATTTTCTCTTAGTATATTTAAAATACACATGACTGTTCAAAGATCTCATTGATACTTTAGAATAAATGATAAATCAGCCCAGAAGTCATTTCTCCTTTCTTCTTCCACTCCCACCTTCCATTCTTATAAATCCCTGCTACATTTATGAAAAAGTACAGTACCTGTTTTAGTTTCAAAAAAAAATTTTCAGTAGTACTACGCTTGCTGAAGGGCCAGAATAATCTTTCATTAGGTGAGCAAACACGGACTTTTGTCTCTAGGAGAAATCGAACAGGTTCCTGTACTTCTGTTATTACCAGATCAACAGCTGTGGTCATAAACAGCACTTTATCTGTAGAGAGAGGGGAAGACCAAGTAATAAAGATGAAAATTTACTTATATGATTGATGTGAAAGTCATCACTTACTACAAACTTTGAAGGTATCTTAAGGTAAACTATCAAGTAAATAAAAATCCAAAATAATGAGATGAATAGCTGTTTTGAAAAAAATTCTCTGAATTGAGAATTATTTCCTTGGGTAGATTCCTAGAAGTGGAATGAGTAAGTAACAGTGGTATACACATAAACTGTCAGGTTATTTTCCAAAAATGGTATATGGCTTCTTTATGCCATTCTCATTAACAATAGGAATTCTCAACCTTTAAAATCTTGATTCAAAATGATATCTTATACTTTAAAACCTTTTAACACCAAATTTTCCCTGTATCTATTAATCACTTCTGTGAACTACTTATTTATATCCTTTATGCATTTATTTAATGTGGTAGATTGAGTCATGTACCAAAATTCAGACATGTTCTTAATTTTAACCCACATTCCTGTGGGTGTGAACTCACTGTAAATAAGACCTCTTGAAGACTTATTTTCAATTAAAGTGTAGCCCAACTGAATGAAGGTGGGCCTTAATCTGGATTACTGGAAGCCTTATAAAGAGAAAGCCACAGGGAGAAGAGAGAAGCAGGAAGCCTATAGGAACCCTGAAGAAAAAGGGAGGACATCACCATGGGCCAGGAAAACCAACGAAGCCCAAGGATTTTCGACAAGCCAGTACCAGAATGCTACCAACCCCTGGAGGAAGCAAGCCTTTTAGCCTCTGAAACTGTGAGACAATAAATTCCCCTTGTTTAAATCAATCCTTGTTTGGTATTTGTCATAGCAGCCTGGCAAACTAAAACATCTATAGTGCTACTGATAAAAAAAAATGAAGACAAAAAAAATAAATGCTTAATAACACCATTAGTAAAGGAAAGGTTACATTTGCAGAATGGAATATTATGCACCCATTTAATGACATACAGGAAGAGTATGAAATATCTTGGAAACACGTATGCAAAGAATATCTCTGAAAAGGTACAGAAGAAACCAGTAAAAAAGGGGCCCTAGGGACTATAGTAGACTTATTGTTCCCTATACAACTGTTTGTACTCTTTGAATTTTTAACTATGTGTATATGTATTACCTCTCCACAAAAATAATTAAATATAGAATTCTATAAATAAATAAGTAAATAAAAATAAAGAAAAAGAAGAGAGAAGGGAAAACAGAAGAAGAGGGGGGAAGGGAAAAATACGTGGGAAAAATGATACTCTGTTTACAGGTCAAATTTAATAGTAAACTCAAACATCTATTCAAATTCTTTGGTTTCACAAAAATTGGTAAACACTGGATACTGATCAAACAAGTGGTCCTAAGGTTTGTGTATCTTAGAACTAAAATGTCTGTTTTTATGATGTCATGCAATATATGATATCAGCAATCGGAATACTATTATGTATTATGTGAAATGAATGGCAGAGTTCTACGAATCATTACCTTTAGGAGTTTCTTCATTTACAACTTGAAAATGTGGAGATTTTGGATTCCAGCTCCCAGTAATAACATAGGACTTTCCATCTGAACTTTTGCCCATAGATTCCTAAAGAAAAGAGTAAAAACAAACCTTAAGTTAAAGTGAGTCAACAGCTAACGCTCAGTTTGCTACCTTTAAAAAATACATTGTAGGAGAAAAAGATAAGAATGTGAAAGAGTATCAGATTTTTTTTAAAAAGTGGTAGTGTATGTGAATGATTACAGAATTAAAGATGTGCGAATTATTTCTGCAATTGTCCCTGAAAAATTTAATGTAAAGTGAACATCTGTAAATCAAATAAAATTATAAAAATATTAGGGAAATTCTCTACCTCTTATGTTGAATTCTTCTGTCAACTGAATAATCACCACATAATTTTTATAGTTTTACAAATAAAGATTTTCATATAGTACCAATAATACTAGTACCGCCTACCATTTGTTAAACACATCACAGTTTACAAAGAATTCTCTCATAAATTTTCCTTTAATTCTCACAGGAATCCTATGTGATAGATAAACAAGAATTATTATCCCTACTAAATAGTCAAGAAACCACTCTGTAGGGAGCGGTTGTAGCTCAGTGGTTAAGTCCTTGCTTCCCACGTACAAGGTCCTGGGTTCAATCCCTGGTACCTTCAAAAAACCAAACCAAAACTAAACTAAACTAAAAAAAAAAAAAAACAGTCTGAGACTAAGTAGTTACTTTATCCAAGATCAGAACAGTAAACTCCAAGTCAGAAATAAGAGAAATTGTTTTATCTTTATATATTGCTGCCTAGCTTACAAGAACACCTTTATGATCATGTTTTTATAGATTCAGATGACATAAAGTAACCAACCTTTAATGAGGAAATAGTATATAACCTTTCATTAAAAAAAAAAAAATCCTTACCAAATCTAACAAGTGCATGTCACTATTTCGTACATCTTTTCCTGGGCTAAGGAGAAGACCAAAACACCTGTAAAGTAAGAACTGACATTAATTTAGAAAAAAGCATAAAAAAATGCACAATTGGTCACTTAAAAAATCTTACTGATGGGAAAAAAAAAAAGAACACAGTAGAAGTCAATAAATTAGTGTTGCCAAAATTATAATTCTTACCTCTTTATAGTAATTGGGATTGCTTCTTGGCTAAGATCAAGTATAGTACAGTAACTGAGATAAGCACATTCTAGTTTTACCTTTAACTATCACATAGTTGAAATTGGCAGGATTGCTGAGGATTTATGGAAGCTATCCAAAGTAGATGAAGCAATTATTCCCTTATCAACCAAAGCATTCCCTAAGAAATAAAATACTTTGCAAATAATTTTATAAATTCAGTATATAGCTACTCCATTTGATAAAAACCAAAACTGATAGTTAAGCTCTACTTAATAAAAGGCTTACCTTTCAATGGCAAGTTCTTTATTAGTTGTTTGCTGCACTGAGATGACAATCTTCTTATCAATTCCTTGACGCAGTTTAAAGCATTGCCTGTCTTTATCTTTGGGAACTGCACTGTAGAACAATACATTTCAATAATTTTGTAAAGTATTTTCTTATTAAATATACTAGAGCAATTTAAAAAAAACAAAAACAAAGACCTCAAACATTACTATCTGTGCCTTGTTTTCAAATAAAAATAATAAAGAATAAAGAAATCATTATCTGCCCCTTGATAGAAAAATACTGGGTTACATATCTGACTGCATTTAATCTACTGAAGTGTTTATAAAAGCTAGAAAAACCAGTCTTATGCCTCCTAAGATGTGGCTTTATGGCTTTAGTTTTCTGACTTTTGTTGGTATAAAAATTTAGATATTTGTAAAGCATCTAGCAAACATCTGGCACATAGACACACACACAAAAAAGCTGGTTTCTTTTCCTTTATACATAGCTACTAGTGTTTACAAATACATCATTTCCTTGCTTAAATAAATAATGAAAAAAGATACAAAATCACAGATTCTTTGAACTTCAACACAAGGTGCCTTTAAAAATAATAGAGATAAAGAAATGAGTAACTTTAAGTTGTCGCCTAACACTTTTCCTTACAAAGTGATAATCTTATAAACCTTTATAATAATTATGAACATAATGACATAGTTAATATAAATTAACTAAATGAAAATGTAAAAAATATTCTTAAAATGCCAGTTTACCAAAATAATGTGTCTCCCATAAACCACTTTCTCTAGATTCTTTGTTCTTCAATGCAAATATACCTACGGCAATCAAACCTAATTTGTCTCTTATTTCTGTGCAACTTTAAGATAATGGCTATAGTTTGGGGAAGATGGTGTGGGAGTAGGCAGACAGGGCTCAACTGTCTCACAAAAACAACAGAGAAAGGGCCAAAAGCTGTCTGAGGGACCTGCTTTTGGGGGTCAACAGACCAGGACAGTGTTGTGCAACTTCCAGGGGAGCAAGGGACAGAGAGATGAAGAACACAAAACAATAAATGTGCATTACCAAACCCCTGTGGCAGCTGGGAAGGGATCCCATCCCCCACCCTCTAGATATTAACCCTCAATACAACCTGTGGCTCACTGCAGTGGACTGAGAGGGGATCGGATGTCTTCCTCCCTGTCAGCTGTTACAAAGGAAGAAGGGTGAATTGGAGGGCTTCTCTTCAGTGAAACTGATCAGCAGAGCCCGCTTTGATACCCAGCTCTGGCCAGAAGGGAAATACTGGAAAGAAGACGGTGAAACACCTCCGTGGAAAGGTTTGCCAATGAGTGCCATCTGCTGGCAAGGCAGAAAATGGCAATGAGAAAAACTGCTTTTAGGTTTCTCTTTAGCCCCTTGGGAGAAAATCTGCACCACATTAGTGAGTCCCTGGCCTGATTTTGATAACTTAAGCTGGGCAATTTTAAAGACCTAAAATAACTTGAACCAAAAATCAAAGAAGAGCTGTGGGGAAAAAAAGCCAAAACACTAGGCAAGAGAGAGAAATTGACCACCAGAGTAAACTCAAAAACATAGTCATATCCATTTGTTGTTCATAGACATCAATAAAAAAAAATTACAAGCCATACTAGAAAACAGGAAGAGATAGAACAAACCAAATATCCTGACTTGATACTGGATTTTGGACAACTAATCAATGATAATCACATAAATCTCCTAAATCAATTCAAAGAATTAAAAGAAAATGACAAAAGAGATAAAGGATATTAAGAAAATACTGGGTGAGCATAAAGAACAATTTGAAAGCCTGCAAAGGAAAGTAACTGAGCTGAAAGGGTTGATAGACATGATGGATGAGATTAAAAATACATTAGGGGCAAACAGATATGGCTCAAGTGACTGAGCTCCCGCCTACTACATGGGAGGTTCCAGGTTTGGTTCCTAATGCCTCCTGGAGAAGATGAGCAAGACAGCAAGTTGGTGTGACAGGCAAGCATGGTGAGCTGATGCAATAAGGAGACACAACGAGGAAAGACAATGAGAGACACAACAAAACAGGGAGCTGAGGTGGCTCAAGTGACTAAATGCCTCTTTCCCACATGAGAGGTCCCAGGTTTGGTTTCGGTGCCTCCTAACGAGAAGATGAGCAGTCAGAGAGAGCACACAGTGAATGGACACAGAGAAGTGACAGAGAGCACAAACAGAGAAGGGTGTGTGTGAATAAACAAACAAATCTTTCAAAAAAAATAATAAATTAGGGTATGGATGCAGCTCAGTGGTTGAGCACCTGCCTTCTATGTACGAGGCCCCAGGTTCAATTCCTGGTACCTCCTAAAACAAACAGAAAAACAAACAAATAAAAATTAAATATATTCACATACTACACAGTCTATTCAAAGTGTATAATCAATGGCTTTTAGTATAATCACAATGTTGTGCAATGTTTATTATTACTGAAATAATGAAAATGCTCTAATGATTGAAGTGATGAATGCACAACTATGTGATTACGCCAAATACCATTGATTACACATTTTGGATGAACTGTATGCTTTACTACTATGCATCAACAAAATTCATTTAGGCTTTTTTTTGTTTTTTGGTTTTTTCTTAGAAGCCATGTGGGGCAGAACTGAATAATAAAGGTCAGGTGCTCTTGATTAAGCTCATTGAGTAATTAGAATGTCTTAAGGTACTCTTTAGGTACATAAATCTTAAATGAATCTCAAGATCTTTTCTGTAGAGGAATGTATACACTGAAGTCTCTGTATTTGGATATGCATGTCTGTCAAAATAAAAGCATCAAGTAAAAAACAAAGCAAAACAACAAAAATATATTAGAAGCGCATAACAGCAGATTTGAATTACTCAAAGAAAGAATTAGTGATTTCTAGACTGAATATCTGAACTGAAAAGACAGGAGAAAAGAAAGAGAAAAGAATGGAAAAAATAGAACAGGGTCTCAGGGAACTGAGCGACAATAGAAATGCACACGTATGTATTAAAAGAGAATGGAAAACGGGCAGAAAGAAGATTTGAGGAAATAAAGACCAAAAACTTCCCAATTCTCATGAAAGACATAAATATCAATATCCAAGAAGGATAACACACCTGAAACAGAAAAAATCAAAACAGACCTACTCCAAGGCACCGACTATTCAGAATGACAAATATCAGAGATAAAGAGAGGATTCTGAAAGCAGCAAGAGAAATGCAAAGCATCACATACAAGGGAACCTCCATAAGATTAAGTGCCGACCTCTCATGAGAAACCATGAAAGGAAGAAGAAAGCGGTATGATATATTTTAGGTACTGAAAAAGATAATGGCAACAGAATCACTAGTACACACTATAAATGGCTATATGAAAGCTCTGAGTATCTATTCAAACTAAAAAGTGGCACTAAAGATATAAAATTGAATAATGTAAAGTCCAGCAGCATTACATTCAAGAACATTTTATAATGGAGCGCAGCCAGCCACCCGCGAACTGAAAAAGCCAGCCGTGACGGAGGCGGAGGCCGCCCACAAGTGGGGAAAGCCGCGCCTGCGCAGTGGCCAAGTCTCGGCGCGTCACCGCAACGGGGGGGAAGGGGAGATATGTAATAAAATAAAAAAATAAAAAAATAAAAATCTTTAAAAAAAAAAAAGAAAATCAAAGAATCTCAGCAAAGTAGTCTAGAAATGGCAAACATTTGCAAAGAAAACTTTCGCATACCAAAATGTTAAATATATGTGGCCGACGGCGTTTTCTCCTCTAAGGAGAAAGATGGTTCTCAATTTTCAACATAAACTGATTATAGATACACTGGTTCTCTATGCTCTATGGATGCTGAAGTATAAATAAATATAATCTCATCTCTTAGTATTTAAAACAACAACAGATATAAAGTTGTCTCTGGTTTCCTGAGTCTGAAGGACAAGGAAAAATGCATCAACAGGAAGCAGAGTGGAGTAGAAGTTCACGTCACTGACTGTGAGGTGACTAGATTATATTTATGATTCTGTTAAAATCTCATTGGGCAGATCTGAGGAGGTACTTTAACATTTAATCTCACTGTATATATAGTGTTAAATTTCACTTTCTTGGGTTTATATATATATAATAGGGAGTATATAAATTATCTAGCCTATCTCATGGTGTTGCTTGGTAAATTAAAGTGACAAAGTGCTTTGAATGGCATGTAAAGGAAAAAGCTCATCTTCCTAAGGGCTAAACTGACACGCAGGGTTCAAACTATATACTGCAATAATTATGTTTTTTCAGAAATCAAGAGGAGCATTACTTCCTCCCATTGTACTCTGCCTATATTTATGCTATGGTAAAATCACGATCTTTTGCTGTAGTTCATTATATATACATATATCTCTTGGATAGGTGTAAGACCTATGGGTGTACCATCATATTTTAACCATTCTATTATGTTCAACATTTAATTTATTCCCATTTTTTAACTATATGTAGTGTTAAGAACAAAATTCATGTTGATAACTCTTTGGGTGCTTCAATGGTTACTTCTACAGACATGTTACAGAATTACTGGATAAAATAAACCTGTTTGACAAGAATGACAAGATTTGACAAGAATGACAAGAAGTTCAAATATGACAAAGGAAGGCATACTCTTCAATGATTTCATCATTATATTAGATTAATACGTTATTTTAAACACTATTATTTACTACCAACTGCAAATTCAGTAAAACTATACAAGAAAAAGAGAACAAAGCCCTAACAAATGTGAAAAGCAAATCTGACCATCTAGGGATTTTCTGTAATACCATTTCCTAGGTTTAAGTGTGCATAGAACAGGGATGTTTGTGGCCATTCTACCTTGAATATGCCTTATCTCAGAAGGGAGAAGAGTTACCCTACTGCATCTCTTCTGTGAGATTTCAGAAATCTTTCCTATTAATAGTTGGAATTTACAGACAAGATCTACATAAATATCCAGTTAATGAAAAAAAAAATACAGTTTGCAAAACTATTTGTTTCTTAAAAGAGAAAACATTAAGAAGTTTACAGATTATAATTTCCACTTTCCAGGAAAGGAATGTCTACTTAAGTACTGCCTCAGTGTTGCTGTGAAAACAGAAATATATTTAAGGATAAAGCATAATGCCTCATACTCTAGTGTTCTAATCAAAGTTGAAACTGCATTGTATACTAAATTGGCCACCAGATGGCATGACAATTCCAAAGTCTGTGAATGGAGAGCAAGAGTTATCAGTTTTCCTCACAGTGAACCACTCACTGTACTTTTTAAATGAAAAGCAGAATACTAGAAATCATTCATATTTTAATATAGTTTTATTTCAATCATTTGATGAGGCATTATTGGAGGAAAGAGTCTACTAAATAAAACCATTGATTAAGATCCCAAGAAGCACTCATTTTGTGATTTGGTTATGGAGGAAAAAGGAAAAAAAAATCCGTTATCTTGCAAACATGAAATTTTAGAGTTAGAAAGGACCTTAGAGTCTGGACACCTCATTTAATAAATAAACTACTGCCAGGAGATGTTACTTTGAAAAGGACACGTGGTTAACAGTACTGATAACAAAACATAAATTTTTATTTCTATTCCAGGGTTCTTTCTGTCACTCAAAGAAATATATTACTTAAAAACCAAAAACAGTTATTTCTAACCTTATATGGAAGGTTAGACTTCCAGCAAAAACCTCATTTCTCCTCTTCCAATGTGTTCAGGTAAATAGCAATGATAAAACTTGGTTTCAAAAGTATTAAGCTGTTAAGATTATTAAAACAAATAAACAAAAAGCAATACAAAACAAATACAGTTACAAATCCACCTGACTTAGATTTCATGTCAGGAGTCGGCCAGCTTCTTTGAAGTCTGACTAAAGGAACATGATAAAATGACAAAATTCCTCACAAGAAAAAACTTAAATTCTTTAAATCTTGCCTCTGCAAATTTGCTTTTTCTTTTTCATCACTTACATTTTTTAAAAAACTGGGGCCGGCTGTAGCTCAATTGGTAGGGCGCCGGTTTACCACATGGGAGGCCCCGGGTTCGGTTCCCGGGGCCTCCTTGAGCAGGCAGACCGCCTTGAGAAGGCAAGCCGCCATGGCAGGGCAAAGCCGCCGCGGGCAGGGCAAGCCCCCGTGAGCAGGGCAAGCCGCCCGCAAGCGGGCAAGGCCGCCGTGAGGTGAGCTGACTTGGCGGGTCACTGCAACGGGGGGGAGAAAAGCAGACACAGAAGAACACAAAAATGAACACAGCAAGAACAAGCAGAAAGGGGGGGATATATAATAATAATAAATAAAAAATAAATTAACAAAATTAAAAAAAAAACTGATAAAAGCAATCATTTTATAGTATGAAAGTTATATAATCTGGCCTAGAGTCGTCCTCAAAAAACAAATAATATATCATTTTAATACATATGCAAAGAAAATGAATAAAATAATATGTCCTACCTAAAATAACCTTTCCCATCATCTTCTTTTATTTCTAAAGACACAGAAAAGGTAAAGATGTCACTGTCAGGTGTCTGAGGTGCAGCAGTGGCTGAAATTGGAGTCTGCTTAGAAGAACGGCGGAAGGCAGTGGCAAAACTATAAAGTATCCGGCTTACCTAAAGTCACAATAACCAGACAAAGAGGCTGTTATTACAAATATAAAATACTGTTATTAAAGCTGGAAGGCTTCCTACTTTGTCAGAGGGTTGGGAAGATGGAGTTTATATCTTTCCCCCACTTATTTCTTTTGGTAAATTATCTAATTTGTTAGGCCTACAAAGCAAGCAACACTAAAAAAAAATGCCTAGAAAAGAGAGGTCTTTAAAAAGAAATGGTTGCAGATAATTGAAATCCAGATGAAAAATTATTTATGAAGTTATCTGAGCATATATTTTTGTAGTAAAAATAGTCTTAAGATTTGCTTGAAACAAACTGTTTGCAAATGTGTTACTGCTGGAACTATGATGTCTATCTAACCCAAACAAAAAGCAGTCAACTAGTCCTCCCTGATACTCTTAATAAAAGCAAGGTTCTGGTTAACCAAACTTTCACTTTGTTTATATTTAAACCTCTCGATAGGAATCACTAAAGCAAGACAATTTCATGTGGTTTAGAAATAAACATAATAAATACTATGAACATTTCAATCTAGGAGGGCACTAATAGTTTCACTCGCAGGCAGTTTTCTCTTAGGACTTACAGCTTCTTGTATTTCACACCGGAAGACATGTATTCTAAAGAGCTCTGCATTGTAATGACTTTCAGTGAAAGCAAAACAGTCGCTCTCAGGAGTTCCATCATGCCCTCTAACACAGAAGAGGATTTTGTAGATAGGGTAGTTTGCTATTTCAGTATTTGTCTGAGGATCTAAGAGTCTGTTTAGAAAAAAAAGATATAAAGAGATCAGAGTAATTATGGACAATTTGCACTAAATCCATATCCAGATTCAAGATTCATCTTTCTAGTAAGAAAATCATATAAGCCATTTTTAGTATGCTAATCATATTCACCTTAAATCCCGATAAAAAAGCCCTCTGTGGATTCCTTAAGTTGTTGATTAGACAATTCCAACTAATGAAAACCATATGGTACCATGTTTTGGGGAGGCAAACAAAGAAGGTATAAACAAATCAATCAGCATATATGTTTCTTATATAGTCTGTAACTAAATAAAGACTAAATATATGCGTAGACTATCAAAACAAATAATTAAAGGTATAGTTCTTAACTTTTTCCTAATGTGCTTTATTATTAAAAAAACAAACCAAACTCATGTTCTCTCCAGAATGACACTTTTTTAAAAATTCAAGGCAAATAAGGGGAGAGGGATAGTACAAAACGTTAACTTAAGACAATCATCATTAATAAAGGCAAAAGAATGCCATCCATTCCAAATCAAAGGGATATAACTCATTCAAAAATTTACACCTACGACATGCCAGGTTCTGTTCTGGACACTAAGGACAAAACTATCAAAGCCTGAAAGAAACTATGCAATTTCAACATCGTATGGACAAAGCCATTGATTGGGAAAGCATAGGGGGCCTTAAGCATAATGGAAATAACTAGGAAGGGTACATAATTCAGTCTCAAACACACTTTAACAAAAACTCTGAAAACTGGGTCAAGACAGACTAGCTTCCCCACTTATTTTAATGAATGAAAATATTATTAGAACAAAATAAAACTTCAGGTGGGTGAACAAGTACTGACTTAGAAGCAAACAGAAATGAGAGCTAAATACATTTTATTAAAAGTTTCACATTAATAAATACAAATAGAATTAGGGTTTGTGAGTCTCTATGAAATACTTCTTTAAATATTCAAAGAGAAAAAACACATATGCAGATGACCAGAATAGTAACTATTTAACTATCATTATCCACATACAGCTACACCTCCACTACCATGAAAATACAAAACGCTTCTTAGAGTACTGAGAAACAGATACTCTCATATACTGCTGATAAAAGTATAAACAGGATCAGTATTTCTACTCTTTGGCAATTTATAAAAAGCAATAAAAATGGGCAAACCTTTCATGCAATAAGGAATTTGTCCTAAGGAAATAAAAAGAATATATGAACATTTACCTAAAAAATAACTATTTCTAAGAAAATTATAAGTAAAGCACTTTATGGGACAGTGCCTTAAAAGCATAATTAATATTAGCTATTATTAGTGCTTTTCTCATAAAAATAACTAAACTGTTTAAACAAAGGAAATTAGTTAACTATGTAAAATCCATTCATGTAGTCATTATAGGTTAAGGTTTTTAATCTTATTTGTTGATAAGGGAAGAGGGCCACAATATAAAATTAAATGAAGAAATCAGGATACAAGATGGTATATATAATTCTTTTGCTGTTAAAAAATTCAACTCTAAGAGTTGTATAATTTTAATGCACATATTTGTATGTTATATGCACACTTACACAGACATAAACACATAAAAATACACAATGAGGGTCTTAATAAACTAAGATGTTAACTGCATCTACCAATGGGAGAGTAGATTTGAATATTTCCTGACTTTTGGTTGGCCTTCTCTGATTTTTCTGAAATAAATATATAGCTTTTGTAACAGGAAAAAAAGGTTATTTTATGTTAACTGCATTCAGCTAATTAGCAACTCCATGTTTTAGCTGGCTGATATAAATATCTGATAGGCTATTTTAAATATTTTTATTTGTTATATTTAGTAAAAATAGCCAGTGCAAGAGACTTCTCTGAGTCTCACTTTCATCTTAAAAATTAAGGGATGAGCACTATTACAAAGTGTTAAGAATATGGTGCTACATGGGAAAAATACAATTAAAATAACTTATGATTATAGTTAACAGCTCTATTGTAATATTCTTACATCAATGTCAAAGAAGGTACTACATCAATGCTAAGGGTCAATAATAGGGGGGTATAGGATTTTTTCTTTTGGACTAAGGAAAACGTTCGAAAATTTACTGAGGCGATGACTGCACAATTCTGTGATGAAAGTGAGAGCCACTGAGTATACACTTTGGATGGACTGTACAAGACATGGGCCTGTATAACACAATAAAGCAAGAGGCTGATGGTAGACTGTGGTTAAAAGCACAAATATGAGGGGGCCGGCTGTGGCCCTGTGGATAGGGCGCCGGTACACCACATGGGAGGCCCCAGGTTTTGTTCCCAGGGACCTCTCCGAGCTGGCAGACCGCCGGAGAAGGCAAAGCTGCCGTGGACGGGGCAGAGCTGCCGTGGGCAGGGCAAAAAGTCGCCACGGGCAGGGCAAAGCCGCCACGGGCAGGGCGAGCTGCCTGCAAATGGAGCAAAGCCGCCTGCGAACGGTGCAAAAGCCGCCCAGGAACGGAAGCACAGCCGCCCACAAGCGGGGCAGACCGCCTGCGTGGTGAGCTGACTCGGCATGTTGCCGCAGCGGGGGGAGACAAAGCAGACATAGAAGAACACACAGCAAGAGCAGGCAGAAAGGGGAGGGATATGTAACAAAAAAACAAAAAAAAAAGTACAAATATGAGAACCTTCTCTCATGAACTATAACAAATATACAATACTAATACATGGTTTTAATAATAATGTGGGGGGAGGGTGTATGTAAAAAATATACCAAATGTAAGCTACGGACCATAGTTAGTAGTAAAATTTTGATGATGTTCTTTCATAATCTGTAACAAATGCTCCACAACAATGCAAGGTGTTCGTAGAGGAGTGATCTATGGGAATTCTGTATGTTATGCATGCTTGTTTTGAAGCTCACAACTTCTCTAATAAAAAAAATATATATACAGCGAAATGGATGTGGCTCAAGCAATTGGGCTCTCGTCTACCATATGGAAGGTCCAGGGTTTGATTCCCAGGGCCTCCTGGTCAAAGGCAGGAGTGCTGGCCCATGGACAGCTGGTGCAGCAAGATGACACAACAAAAAGAGACACAGAGGAGAGACAATACGAGATGCAGCAGATCAGGGAGTGGAGGTGGTGCAAGAGATTGAGCACCTCCCCAACTACGGAAGGTCCCAGGATTGGTTCCCGTTGCCGCCTAAAGAGAAGACAAGCAGACACAGAAGAACACAAAGAGAGCAGACAGTGAGTGCGAAACAATGGGGAGGGGAGATTAAAAAAATCTTTAAAAATATATATATATTAAAAATAACTATGGGGCTGGATTGAAATAGTTAATATTTATCAACAGATTTGTTTGTTTTGTTTTTGCTTTTTTCCTTTACTTTGATTTTGTTCTTGCCTAACAGATTTTTTGTAATTTCCAAAACGAGCAGCACAATCCATACTGAACAAATGTGTCCTGCTAGTATTTGTATTGGGGAAACATGGAAAATATAAACTAATTTGTTTCGCATACTCTCAGGACAACATATTTCAATTATCTTCAAAACATTACAATTTTTAATGTGCTGAGCCTAATTGGAGTACTTAAAAAACTATTACAAATCAGTGACCATTTTCATGAAGGCAACAATTCTTGGAAGACGTAACATAAATGCCCAATAAATACCATTACATAAATAAAATAATTTTGTTCACTAATGCTTCTTTCCAAAACATCAGATTCAAGGAGCCGATCTTACCTCACAATTCCTTCAGATACATTAGGTACTGACAGGGTTACATCTAGTGAAATCTGACACTGGCTTCTTAAGATGGACATCATCCTTAAGGCTTCAACTTCACTCCTGGGGGCATTTACTGAGGCACAGCCTAAATAAGTAAGTTTACTGAAAACTACACTGTCCTCATCAGCTACAGGTGTGAAAGGACTTGATGCTTCAGAATCTGAAAGAAACAACGAAGATGATTATTTCTACTTGATATTTTGTTGATAGGAATAGCAAGTGAAAATCTACACGTAAAATTTACGTTCTAAAATTAAGTGCTAATAAGATAATATGCCATAACCCCAGAAGAAATGTTCCATGAAAGCCAGAAATTTCACACTAGAACTCTTGTTACTAACACCAAAATTTTCAGGTATTGCTCTAATATTAGTTCCAAACCTAAAAAATGACCTGAGATTCAGATCTGATTCAGCTTTCTGCCTTTGATTTGATTTGACTTTATAACTTTCTTTTAGGCCAAATTTAAATTTAGTATTTTATCAATCTGTAAAATCCTGTACCTGAGCTATCTTCTTTCTGATCTGTACTACTATAATTATTTCTCTTATTCAACATTTTAGCCACTTTATTGTGTTTTCTCAGTCCCCTTGCTTTCCTTTTCCCAAAGAAGAACTAAAATTTCAACACTCTATGAGTCTTTATAATTGGCCTTTTTCCTATATTTCCCTGCTATGCTTTTCCACTCATTCTAGTCTCTCTCTTTCGACTTGGCAACTATGCCAATAAAGTAACACAAGCCTGGACCAAACAGCTGATCACCAAGCGTCACCCCTCCAAATTTCTCCAACATAATCCTGACTCTTTCCTTCCCTCTTGGAAAAATTTTAAAGTAATCTGAAAAAATATCCCCTTAGTGTCACTGAACTACTGTTTCTCTTTTTACGTTCAACTGAAATCATTTAAAAGGAAATCAGAATGACACATGTATTTACTCCTCTCATAAGCCCCTAGATCTAGAAATTTAGAGATTCTAGAGAACATAGGAAATACTTTTTGCTTGCTCTGACCAAACCTAGTTCAGAGTGGACACTCAAATACTAAAAACAATAATCTTCAGTTACACAAAACATGCAGCAATCCTAACCTCCTTGTCCAGGTTTCACTGGCAGGCTCATCTCTGGTTTTCGGAACCCTACTAATGGCCCAGGGTTAA